>CAUYQU010042949.1:0-16221 GCA_963574635.1 Cheracebus regulus | reverse complement strand
GGGCAATAAAACAAGAATCCCATTCTCTCTCCCTCTTTCTCTTCCTCTTTCTTTCTATCTTTCATTCTTTTTTTCTTTCTTTTGCTGTTTCTTTCTTTCTCCTTTTCTCTCTTTTTCTAAAATCTCTTCCTCTTTCTCTTTTTTTTCTTTTGCAGTTTCTTTCTCCTTTTCTCTCTTTTTCTAAAATCTCTTCCTCTTTCTTTCTCTTTCATTTTTTCTTTCTTTTGCTGTTTCTTTCTTTCTCCTTTTCTCTCTTTAAAAAAAAAAATAATAAATAAATAAATAAATAAATAAATAAATAAATAAAAGAATGGGGAGTATGCTCAACCTTAAAGCTTAAAGCCAGAGAACAGGGTGAGGCGCCCTTGCTTGAAACAGGTAGCAGGGGAGGAACGAACGAACAAACAAAAACCAGGGCTGCTGACCTGTTAACCTGAGCTAAATATTTACAGGAAGCTGTGGTCCTGACGGGGCCAGAAGACAAACAGAGCCATGCTCTCTTATCTAGGTGCACAGCCATGATGCCACCATCTCGGTAACCACATCTGCACTAGCCTCAGCATCACCAGGGCGCAAGGGTCCACATGCCATGAAGTTCCGGTTTTGAACTGGAGGCTGAGGGGCTTGGGGGAGGCCAAACTACCAGACAGAAGGGAAGAGCACAGAAGGAGAGAAAAGAACAAAACCAAAAACTGTCCACCAAAAATGAGCCTGCCATACAAAATTCCAGAACACTGAGTGAAATGCAGTGCTACGGATGATAACCAACTGAAAACAAGCAGAACATACATTCCCTTCAGCAAAACAAACTTTATGGAACCAACACTTAAAAGAAGTGTGACTGGAATAACCAAAGGGATAACTGACGTAGTCGCATGCATTAAAGTAAGAAACAAGCTATAAAACCAAAATGGGCAGAAATAAAACACAAACAGAGACATGAAAAAGAACAAATTTGAAATCTTAGAAATAAAAATTACTTTAAAGCCAAACCAGAGCAGAAAGTCTCCCTAGCACCTGACTTAAGGGACCTGTAAGTTTACAAACATGGACAGAATGCCAGAAGCTAAAATGGGTTCTCTCTGAGTAGGACGTGGGCAGGAGCAGGAGAGGAAAAGGGTGCTATTGTTTTCAACTGGGTTAGAGTACTTTAATATTTCAAACTATATACACGTATTATTTTAATAAAAATCTAAATAGAAAACATAAAAGCCCATTTGCAAGAACTAACACTAATGAAGGATTACCTGAAGGATATGAAATCATTGCTTTCCTCCACAGAGACTGTATTTTATTCTTGGAGAGATATGATATTAATTTGGCCAGGTGTGGTGGCCCACGCCTATAATTCCAGCACTTTGGGAGGCCAAGGCGGGAAGATCACTTGAGGTCAGGAGTTCGAGACCACCCTGGCTAACACAGTGAAACCCCATCTCTACCAAAAATTATAAAAAATTAGCCAGGTGTGGTGGCATGGGCCTCTAATCCTAGATACCTGGGAGGCTGAGGCAGGAGAACTGCCTGAACCTAGGAGGCAGAGGTTAGAGTGAGCCAAGATTGTGCCAGTGCACTCTAGCCTGGGCAACAGAGCGAGATTCCATCTCAAAAAAGAAAAAAGTATTAATTTGAGGGTACATCATTTGCTATATTGAGAAATATTATAAAACTCAGTGACTTCACTCATTGTGAAAGTCCAAAAAGAATGCTTTGTGAGTGCCTCAGGCTTCAGTGCAAGGAAAAACTGCTCTGGCTGTGTTTGCATTCTTAGGGCTACTGTAAACTTTAAAAGTAGTCTTTTAGGTTTGGCTGCTGATACATTAAGAGTAAATTCATCATTTATTTCTAGCTGTCATATATTGCTTCTTGGTCTTTCGGTTAAGATCAAGTGTAGTACTTTTAGCTATTACATAAAGGATCAGAGTATAAATTCTGGATACTAAACTGCTTTATTCTTATTCTTTGTCACTTTTATTTCTCAAATAAAAATAAAATGTATTGCTGTTGTATTACATATGCAAGTATATACATAATATACATGTGTATGTATCTTTGTGTATGTGTGTGTGTAAGCTACTTCAAAATCTATTGGGTGGAGGAAATGGTCTCATTAGATAAAGGAGATTGGTATTTTGAAAAACAAAAAGGGAACAAAAGTAGGTTGAATGTTAGGGTCACGACCTTGGAGAGCACTGAATGCCAGCCTAAGAGTGTGAAGTTTATCCTGAACACGAAAGATGATGCTTAATGCTTGAAAATTTCTGAGCAAAGTAACAACATGGGAACAGTGGTATCTGGGAAGGTTTACCTAAAACAACGTATGCCATAGATGAAAAGAGTGAAATTGAGAGCCAGGTGAATAATAAGGGGCTATTTCAATAATCTAGCAGTGAGGCCACAAGGCTTTGGATGGATTGATAGATACGGTGTTTTAAAATAATTAACAGCACTTAGGAAAGAAAAATCAGCATGGCAAGTAACTACAGTTTGTTTTTTTCCAACAAGGCATATGACATCCAAAGCAGCATGCTATGTTCTAGTCACAAACTTATGGAAACAATCAATTCCATTTGGTCTGTTCAGTTTCTATTGCCTCGGATTCTGACCTGGGCAAGCCATGAGAATCCAAATCATTCCAAAACCTCCCTTAGAAGGTAAGTTTTATTTTTTTTCCAGAAATTAAGTTGCAGCTGATTACAAATGACAACTCTATACATGCAAATTATACTTGCTATTAAAAGCATTCCTGCCTTCCTGAAACCTGATACTGTGCAAGTCCAGTAATATGCAGATGTAGGCACATAATAAATGTTGCTTGATGCAAAAAACTGGTGAGGTGAATTTTCTAGGTTCCAAGAGAAGCAGAAAAATAAGCTTGGAAACTTTAAATCTAGGAACTGAAAATTAATTTTGATTAAACTAATGTTGAATTTATGATATCTTGGGAATGGGCTAAGCTGAATTTACCTCTATTAGTTTTTCTAGGCAAATCAACAGTACAGATATCTCAGAGGAGTGTTTACATCACTAAACAGAAAAAAATTCTCAGAGACTTAAAAATATAAGTGAAAAATTAGTAGCAAACTAAGTTCATAGTCTCATCTGTGTACATCTTCATCTACTCTCTTCCAGTAGAAAACATTTCATGGAAGCATGAGAAAACAAGAGCTGGGAGAGCCCAAAGGCTATCTAGTCTAATTCTTTTGTATTACAGAGGATGGAACAAATCCAGAGAGGTTCAAGGATTTGCCCGAGACCATTCTGTTTGTTAGACGGATGGATACAGCATGGTGTATAATCCAGCAGAGTAATCAGGTACTGTTTTGATTACACCGTTTGACTCGTCTCAGTATTTGTAATGGTCAATGTTATACGTTAACTTGAGTGGGCCACGGGGTGCCCAGATACTTGGTTAAACATTATTGTTAGTGTGTCTGTGAGAGTATTTCTGTATGAGCTTGTCACAGGAATCCACGCATTGAGTAAAGGAGACTGCTCTCTCTAATATGGCTGGCCCTCACCTAATCAGCTGAAGGCCTGAGTAGAACAAAAAGGCAGATACTCCCTCAAGTCAAAGTAAAAGGGAATTCCTCCTGGCTTATTGCTTGAGCTGGACTGATCAGTTCTTGGAATTTGGGACTGTGAGCTTTTGGAATGGAACTTAGACCACTGGCTCTCCTGGTTCTCAGGCCTTCACACTTGTCCTGAAACTATACCATGGCTCTTCTCTTCAGCTTACCAACTGCAGATCTTGAGACTTCTTAACATCCATAATCATGTGAGACGATTCCTTAAAAAAAATCTCTCCCCCACCCCGCACCATCTTGTTGGTTCTGCTTCTCTGGAAAACCCTAACTTTAATATTAAATAAACTTTTAGCTCAATAAAGAAAATGGGTATGGTAGACATTGTGAACTAGCAACACCAAATCCATTTAACACTCCTATTTTTTCTTGTCTTTCTCTTGTATAAAGACTAAAAAGCTAAAATAGTTCCTAGCCTCTTTTAGAGTGAAAGATGGCCACATGACACCATTCTGAATAATAATGTGAATGACACCATTTTGAACAAGAAAGCGTAGGTAGACATCCTTAGGAGATCTTCCCTTTGCTCTTTGCCTTCAATTACCCCTTCTTTTTTCTGCAGAGCTCAGAAACACTGATTGGGGTTTGGAGGCAGCAGTCATCTTCAGATGGTAAGGACAAACCCACATGCTAGGGACGACTGAGGAGGAAGACAGAAGGATTTCAGGTCCATGACGAGATCTGTGAGCAGCTGCTGTTATCCGGGATTACTTCCAGAATTCTTAAGACACATGCACCCCACCTACTAAAGCTAGTTTTAGTTGAGTTATCTTTTATAGCCAAACCCTTTCCTAATATACTGTTGCACCCCAGATTTTACCTGTTACAATGAAACTAAAATGACCATGACCACAATTTTATAAAACAGTTATTCATTCATTCAAGAATTTTCTGAAGATCCACCACACTCATGGCACCTAAGAGGAACTAAATACGAGAGTCTTCCCATTTCCAACCAAGGATGCTAGTGGCAAGCTACCTTGCTGCCATTCCAGATCGCGGTCTGCGGAGGAACCCCAGGGCAGTTTCCCATCATTTCTATCATTCTTGCCTGCGGCAAAAGGCTAACAATAATGGGAATTGAATCTTCAGGAGCTATTAGCAGTGGATTCAACTTTTCCCACTTAATTCCCTTATTTCTAAAAGCTCTTCTTAGGGCAAAACTAATCATGTTCACTGACTCCTATAGCATCAGAATGAGGCCAGGGTCCTTTCTCCTGCAGTGACAGCAACTACCTCTCTCGATTCACGGTTGTCACTGGGAGTACAGTGAGTTGTGGTATACTGGCAGGAGCATTAGATTTAGTCAAGAGATATGAGTGTCACACCTGGTTTTGCCACTTTTTCCTTTATCTTATTCTAGAGGCATATCTCTGAACCTTTCTGAGTTTCACTTCCTAATTTACTTATTAATTACTGAGACCAAAAAAGATAACAAAGAATTCTAACAATGTAGACAGTCTTCAAAAGTAAGATTTTTTTTAGACAACCCAATTATGTGAAACATTTTATACTGGACATACAAGTAAGCAGGTCCAATATGAAAAAGGTATATGAGTAACAGAAGAAAAGTCTGTTCATTACATTTATGGCATTTATTTTGTCTCTCCTTCCTTTCTCAGAAAGTAAAAGTTGCTAAATAAGTGATCTCAGTCTAATAATATGCTGCCCCTCAAGGCAAACGGAGCTAAAGCACATTTTCCTCAGAGCATGGGAGCTGCCTGCCTGGGGCCACTGCCACCTATAGCAATGCCACCTCTTCCAGGGTCAAGGCCACCACACACCTGCACATGCCTTCAGGGGACCTGAGAACCAACTCTCTGGGGCACAATGTTCAGAAGCCCCATGCATTACCTAAGCACACTATCTAGGGGCTAGAAGATTGGTTAAGCCTTCACATGGCATCAGGGGGACTGCGGACAGGCTTGGTTCAACCCATCTGCAGTGGTGCCATATGCACCATTACAAGGCCTGCTCACAGTCCCATGTTATTTAGACACCTGAGGACAGAATGCCCACCCTGTTGCCACCATAACTGGTACTCACACGTGCCATAAGGGGCCCAAGAACCAGCCCACCTGGTGTCTCCATCCCCAGCAAAGGTTGCCCAAGCCTCCACTAAGAACCACAGCCTAAGCCACTAAGGAACTTGTAATCACTGCTGACACTGATTATGGACCAATAAATAATGTGGAGATCACACTACTGTGTGCACCCAGAGTCAGAGCAAAAGAACTCTACCCAACAAATACCATAAATATATCTACGTGAAAAAATCATTCTCTATGAAAGTCAATACAAAAACTTAGAGGCAATTATGACACCAGATATACAGATTAAGGATACAAGAATGTAAAAAAGAAAATGTGATACCTACAAATGAACACAGTAATTCTTCAGTAAAAGATATCAAAGAAAAGGAAATCTACGATATGCTTGAAAAGAAAGACAAAATAATGATCTTAAGGAAACTCAGCGATACACAAGAGAACACAGACGATATGAAAAACTCAAAAAAGCAGTTAATGATCTGAATAAATTCAACATAGGTATCTTAAAAAGAACCAAAGAGAAATCGTAAAACTGAAGAATTCAATGAATGAAATTAAAAATATATAATCAAGAAGCTTCAACAACAGACTAGATCAGGCAGAAGAAGGAATTTCTGAATTGAAGGCAGATCTTTTGAAACAGCACAGTCAGTCCAAAAGCAGTGACAATATAACAAAAAAGAATGAAGAAAGCCTAAGTGACATGTGGGACATCATAAAGTAAAAAGTATTCAAATATTGGAATTTCCAAAAGGAGAAGAAAGTCAGAGAAAACCGAGAGGCAGAGCAAGATGACAGAACAGACAGTTCCACCAATCACCCCCACCCCGACAAGGACACCAAGTTAAAAACTATCCACACAGAAAAAACACCTTCATGAGAACCAAAAACCAGATGAGCACTCCTAGTACGGGGTTTTAACTTCATATTGCGAAAAGAGGCACCGAAGAGAGAGAACAAACAGTCCTGAATCACCAATGTCACCTCTCTCTCCCTGACCCCGCCAGCAGTGATGCTTGGTACAGAGAGCATCTCTGGGTGCTAGGGAGAGATGTTACGGTTTGTCTCTGTGTCCTTACCCAAATCTCATCTTAAATTGTAATTGGGGCTTGCACGCCCTGAAACAACAGCCTGAGCTGTACGTTGGCCCCTTTTAGCCACAGCTGGAGCAGCTGGGATGCAGGGCCCCAAGTCCTGAGGCTGCACACTACAGGGGTCCCTGGACCCTGCCCACAAAACCATTTTTTCCTCCTAGACCTCTGGGCCTGTGATGGGAGGGGCTGCTGTGAAGGTCTCTTGATGTGCTCTACAGACATTTTCCCATTGCCTTGGTGATTAACATTTGGCTCCTCGTTACTTATGCAAATTTTTGTAGCCAGCTTGAATTTTTCCCCAGAATATGGGTTTTTATTTTCTACCACATCGGGCTGCCAATATTGACTCCACGTCTCACATCCAGGTCATGTAGGGATTATAGGAATTACATCTTGAATTGTAATTCCTATAATCCCCAAAAGTCAAGGGAGGAACCTGGTAGGTGGTGATTGAATCATGGGGGCTGTTCTCCTGATAGAACAGTGAGTTCTCATGAGATCTGATGGTTTTATAAGGGGCTCTTCCCTCTTTGCTCTTCATTTTCTCTCTCACTTGCCACCATGTAAAACATGCCTCTTCCTCTTCCACTATGATTGTAAGTTTTCTGAGGCCTCCCCAACCATGTGGAACTGTGAGTCAATTAAAACTCTTTTCTTTATAAATTACCCAGTCTCAGATAGTATCTTTATAGCAGTGTGAAAACAGACTAATACATGAGAGAATACAGCAATTTTAAGGCATTGAACTCAGATGCTGTCCTGTCAGAGCAGAAAGGAAAACCAAACTCATCTGATGTCTGCCCACAGAGGGAGCATTTAAACTGGCCCTAGTCAGAGGGGAATCGCCAATCCCAGAGGTCCGAACCTGAGTGCCTGCAGACCTCACCACCGAGGGCCAAAGTGCTCTTGGTCTCTAAGTAATCCTGAAAGGCAGTCTAGGCCATAAGCACTGTTTGTAGGCAAGTCCTACAGCTGAATTAGGCCTGGAGACAGTGGGCTGAGGGGCATGTGACATACTGAGGCAACCGCTGGGGCAGCCAAGAGACGGCTGGCATCCTCAGCCTCTGGAAAGGGGAGGGAATAGTGAAAAAGATTGAGTCATAGTTTTAGTGCCAGTTCAGTCATAATATCAAAAAATACCAGGTAGACTTCGAAGGTTTTTGACTCTAATACCTGACTCCCAGATAACACTTCTGAACTCACCTGGGGTCTGGGGGACCTGATCGCCCTGAAGGAAAGGACAAAGGCCTTGCTGGCTTTGCCACCTGCTGATGGTAGAGCCCCAGACCCTTGAGCGAACACAGTCGGTAACCAGGGAGTGGTTACAGAAGGCCTCAGCCAAGACCCAGCGCTGCACTGGCTTCGGGTCTGCATAAAAGCAGAAACCTAGAACAATGAAACAAAATGGAAAACCCAGAAACAAATCCACATACCTATGGTGACTAATTTTGACAAAAGTGCCAAGAACATACACTGGAGAAAAGACAGTTTCTTTAATGAATAGTGCTAAGAAAACTGGATAGCCATATACAAAAGAATGAAACTATGCCACTCTCTCTCACCATGTACAAAAACCAAAATGGATTAAAGACTTAAATCTGAGACCTCAAACTATAAAACTACTACATTAAGAAAATATTAAGGAAAGTCTCCAGGACACTGGTCTGGGCAAAGATATTTTGAGCAATACCCCACAAACACAGGTAACCAAAGAAAACATGGACAAATGGGATCACATCAAGTTAAAAAGCTTATGCACAGCCAAGGAAACAAACAACAAAGTGAAGAGACAACCCACAGAATGGGAGAAAATACTTGCAAACTACCCATCTGACAAAAATATATAAAGAGCTCAGAACATATAAATCATCAGAATAAAGAGCTCAAACAGCTCCATAGATAAAACGAATCTAATAATCTGATCAGAAGATGGACACAAGATTTGAATAGACATTAGTCAAAAGAAGACATAAAAATGGCATACAGGCATATGAAAAGGTGTTCAACATCACTGCCACAGAAACGCAAATCAAAACTACAACGAGGTATCATCTCATCCCAGTTAAAACGGCTTATAATCAAAAAGACAAGCAATACCAAAGGCTGGTGAGGATGCAGAGAAAAGGGAACCCTTGTACACTGTTGATGGGAATGTAAATTAATACAACCACTATGGACAACAGTTTGGTGGTTCCTCAGGAGCCTAGAAATAGAACTACCATATGATGCAGCAATCCTACTGCTGGGTGTATGCCCAAGAGAGGAAAGCAGTCTGTCCAAGAGGTATCTGCACTCCTGTGTTTGCTGCAGCACTGTTCACAATAGCTAAGATTTGGAAGCAACCTAAATGTCCACCAACAGATGAATGGATAAAGAAAACGTGGTATATGTACACAATGGAGTACTATTTGGCTGTTAAACAAATGAGATTCAGTCATTTGCAACAACATGGATGGAAATGAAGGTGATTACATTAAGTGAAATACCAGTCACAGAAAGACAAACATTGCATGTTCTTACTTATTTGTGGTATCTAAAAATCAAATCAATTGAACTCATGGACAGAGAGTGCAGAAGGATGGTTACCAGAGGCTGGGAAGGGTAGGTGGCTTATAGGAGAGGTGGGAATGGGTTAATGGGTACAAAAGAAATAGACTAGATAAGACCTACTATTTGACAGCACAATAGAGTGACTATAGTCAATAATAATTTAGTTGTATGTTTTAAAATAACTTAAAAATGTAATTGGTTTGTAACTCAAAGGATAAATGCTTGAGGGGATGGATACCTTATTCTACTTAACATGCTTATTTCATGTTGCATGCCTATATCAAAACATCTCATGTATCCCATAAATATATACCCCGACTATGTACTCACAAATTTTTAATAATGAAAATAATTTAAAGTCAGAGAAGACCTATTTAATGAAATCACAGCCGGAACTGAGGGAATTCATCACCACTAGACTAGCCTTAAAAAAATTCTTAGGAAACTCCTATATCTGGAAGCAAAAGGACAGTATTTGCTATCATTAAAACACACAAAAAAAGAGAACTCACTGATAGAACAGATATACAAATAAGAAAAAGAAGGGAATCAAATGTTATGACTACAGAAAACCACCAAATTGTAAAGGCAAACAATAAGAGAGGAACAAAGGATATACAAAACAATCAGAAAGCAATTTTTAAAATGTCAGGAATAAGTCCTCTCATATAAATAACTGTAAATATAAATGTTTTGAATTCCCCTAATTAAAAGATACAGATTGGCTGAATGGGTAGGAAAAAAAAAAAGAATCCAACTATATGCTGCCTACAAAAAAAACTCACTTCACCTGTAAAGACATTAAAAGTAAAGGGATGAAAAACAATACTGCATGCAAACAGAACCCAAAGCTGAGCAGGAGTAGCTGTAGTGTATCACACAAAATAGACATTAAGTTAAAAAACAAAAAGAGACCCAAAAAAAGGTCATTATATAATGATAAAACTATCAATTCAACAAAAGGATATAACCATTGTCAATATATATGCACCCAAACTGGAGCACCCAGATATACAAGGCAAATATTGTTAGGGCTAAATAGAGAGAAAGACCCCAACATAATAAAAGTTACGGACTTCAGCATTGAACAGATCATCTAGACAGGAAATCTACAGAAAAATATCACACTTAATCTGCACTACAAAGCAAAAGAACCCAACAGATGTTTACAGAACATATATCCAACAACTGCAGAATATACTTTCATCTGATCAGTAAATGGAACATTCTCCAGGATAAATGATATGTTAGTTCTCAGAACAAGTATCCACAAATTTTTAAAAATTGAAATCATGTCAAGTATCTTATCAGACTACAATGAAATAAAACTAGAACTCAGTAACATAAACTTTGGCTGTACAAATACATGCTGCTGAATGAATATTGGGTCAATGAAGAAATTAAGAAGATCAAAAATTTTCTTCAAACAAATGAAAATGGAAATACAACATATTAAAACATATAGGTTACAGCAAAACTCGTGTTAAAGAGGGAAGTTTGCAGCAATAAACAGCTGCAACAAAGATTTCAAGTTAAAAAGTCTAACAATGCACATCAAGGAACTGGAAAAACAAGAATAAACCAAAATCAAATTAGTAGAATAAAAAAATCCAAACAGAATTAAACAAAATAGAGATTAAAGAACAATACAATACAAAAGATCAATGAAACAGAAAGTTGTTTTTTTTTTCCTGAAGAAATGAACAAAATTAGTAAACCACTTGCTAGACTAACCCAGAAAGAAAGAAAACTCAAATAAGTAAAATCAGGGAGGAAAAAGAGGACATTATAACAGATCCCTCAGAAATTCAAAGCATCATTAGAGACTGTTAGGAACAAATGTATACCAATAAATTGGAAAACCTAGTAAGAAATAGATAAATTCCCATCACACACAAACTACCTAGATTAAACTGTGAAGAAAACAGAAAATGTGAATGGAACAATAGCAAGTGATGAGATTCAAACAGTAATAAAGTCTCCCATCAAAGAAAAGCCTAAGACCTGATGGCTTCACTGCTGAGTTCCACCAAACATATAAAAAAGAATGAATACCAATTCTACTCATACTATTCAAACAAACAAGCAAACTAGGAGGATGAAATACTTTGAAATTCATTATAAAAAGCCAGCATTACCCTAATTCTAAAACCAGACAAAGACACAACAAAAAACTACAGGCCAATATCACTGATTAGCATAGATGCATTTTTTTTCAACAAAATATTGGCAAACCAAATTCAGCATTAAAAAGATCATTTACCATAATTAAGTGGGATTCATCCCAGGGATAGAAGGATGGTTGAACATATGTAAATCAATAAATGTGATACATCACATTAACAGCATCGATGACAAAAACATGTCATTTCAATAGATGCTGGGGAAAAAAAAGCCTTCAATAAGATTCAATATGCCTTCATGATAAAAAATCTAAACAAACTGGGTATGAGAGTAACATACTTCAGAAAAAAAGGGCCATATATGACAAACCCCAAGCTAGCATCACACTGAATGGGGAAAAATGGAAACCCCCTCCTTTACTATCTACTTTTACCACTTTTACTCAACGTAATATTGGGGTTCCTAGTCAGAACAATTAGACAAGGGAAAAAATTAAAGGGCATCCAAATTAGAAAAGAAGAATCCCACTTAAACTTGTTCACAAACAGCATGATCTTACATCTAGAAAAACCACAAGACTCCAAGAAAAACTGTTAAACTGATTAATTCAGTAAAGCCACAGAATACAAAATCAACATGCAAAAATCACTAGCACTTCTATATGCCAACAGCAAATATCTGAAACTAAATAAAGAAAGCAATCCCTTTCGCAACAGCTACAATAAAATAGCATAAACACCTAGGACTAAACTTAACAAAATAAGTGAGCTCTTTACAATAAAAACTATAAAGCACTGATAAAAGAAATTGAAGAGAACATAATAAACTGAAAAGATATCCCATGTACATTAGAAAAAATAATACTGTTAAAATGATACTACTCAAAGCAATCTATATTTTCAACATAATCCATATTAAAATATTAATGACATTCTGCACATAACAAGAAAAAAGCAATCCTGAAATTCATATGGAACAACAAAAGCAATCCTGAACAAAAAGAACAAAGCTGGAGGCATCACATTACCTGACTTCAAAACGCTATATAAAGATACAATAAACAAAACAAGCATGGTAACAGCATAAAAATGGACACATAGACAGATGGAACAGAACAGAAAACCTAGAAAGAAATCCACACATTTACAGTCAATGGATTTCCAAGAAATTCACCAAGAACATA
The DNA here is from genome assembly GCA_963574635.1 of Cheracebus regulus. Classification (NCBI taxonomy): domain Eukaryota; kingdom Metazoa; phylum Chordata; class Mammalia; order Primates; family Pitheciidae; genus Cheracebus; species Cheracebus regulus. Next base: position 3,638 of record CAUYQU010042949.1, on the reverse strand, counting down.
CAATGAGAAAGGAAAATCTGGATAGCCATATGCAAAAGAATGAAACTAGACCCCTATCTCTCACCATATACAAAAGTCATATCAAAACAGCTTAATTATTTGAATGTAAGACCTAAAACCATGAAACTACCGTAAGGAAACATTGGAGAAACACTTCAGGACATTGAGCTGGGCAACTATTTATTGAGCAAGACCTCAAAAGCACAGGCAACCAAAGCAAATATAGAAACAAGAGATTATATCAAGCTAGAAAGCTTCTGCACAGCAAAGAAAATAATCAATGAAGTAAAGAAACAACCTACAGAATTAAAAAAAATATATTTGCAAAGTATTCATTAGATGAGAAATTAATAACCAGAATATACAGGAACTCAAACTCAATAGCAAAAACCAAATAATCCAATTAAGAACAGGCAAAAATCTGAATAAATATTTCCCAAAATATTAATACAAAGAGCCAACAGCTATATTAAAAAACATTCAACAATGTTAATGGTCAGGGAAATGCCAATCAAAACCACAATGGGAAATCATCTCCCCAGTTAAAATGGCTACTATGGAAAAGTAAGAAAATAATAAATGCTGGCAAGAATGGAGAGAAAGGGGAAGGCTCACACATTGTTGGTGGAATGTAAATTAGTACAACCACTATGGAGAACAGTAAGGAGGTTCTTCGAGAAACTAAAAATGCAACTATTGTATGACCAACCAATCCTGACACTGGGTATAGATCCAAAAAAAAAAAAAAGGGAAATCAGAATATCAAAGAGAGATCTGCACTCCCATGTTTATTGCTGCAGTATTCAAAATAGCCAAGGCACGGATAAATCTAAGTGTCAATCAATGAATGAGTTAAAAAATGCAATATATATAGACAACTGAATATTTTTCTTCATAAAAAGTAATAAAGTCCTGTCATTTGCAGCAACATGGATGGAACTTAAGGACATTACATTAAGTGAAATAAGCCAGACACGGAAAAACAAAAATCTCATTTTCTCACTCATACATGGAAACTAAAAAGAAGCTGATTCCATAGAGATAGCAAATTCAACAGTGGTTTTGAGGCTGGAAAGAGCAGTAGGTAGAGAGGGATGAAGAGGGGTTGGTTAATGCTTGCAAGATTACAGTTCAACAGAAGGAATGAGATCTAGTGTTCAGTTTCACAATAGGCAACTATAGTTAACAATAATTTACTGTGAATTTCAAAACAGTGAGAAGAGAGAATTTAGAATGTTCCCAACATAAACAAACCTTTGAGGAGATGGACCTCCCAGTTACCCATATTCGAGCATCACACATTGTACGCTAGTGTCAAAATACCACATGTACCCCATAAATATGTACAACTGTATCAATAAAAAATGTGTAAAAAGGAATAGAGGGCATTTAAATTGGAAAAGAAGAAATCACACTGTCCTCCCTTTGCAGACAACATGACCTTATATATGGAGAAAATGAAAGACTCCACCAAAATACTCTTAGAACTGATAAATTCAGTAAAGCTGCAAGATACAAAATCAACATGCAAAAATCATCAGTGTCTCTATACAATAACAAACTACCTGAAACAGAAATCAGGAAAGTAATCCCATTTACGTTAGCTATCCACGCCCCCAAAATAGACACCTAGGAATAAATTTAACTGAGGAAGTGAAAGGCCTCTACAATGATAACTATAAACACTGATAAAAGAATTCAAAGAGGACAAAAATGGAAAGACATACTATGCTCATGAGTTGGAAGAATTAATATTGTCAAATGATAATACTATCCAAAGCAGAATAAAGATTCAATGCAATCCCTATCAAAATATAAATGATATTCCTCATAGAAATAGAACACATGATCCTAAAATTGACATGAAAACACAAAAGACCCCAAATAGTCAGAGAAATACTGAGCAAAAAGAGCAAAGCTTTTCATAGAAAACCCATAAAAATATTTTGAAAAATATTTTTAAGTTAGGCATCACACTACCTAATTTCAAAATATTCTACCAAGTTATACTAACAAAAAAAGCATAGAATTGGTATAAAAACAGACACATAGACCGCTGGAACAGAACAGAAAACTTAAATCCACATATTTATAGGCAACTGATTGTCAACAAAGGCATCAAGAACACACAGTGGGGAAAGGACACCTCTTCAGTGACTCCTCCTCAGAAAAGTGGATATCCACCTGCAGAAGAATGAAACTAAACCCTTATCTGTCACCACACAGAAAAATCCATCAAAATAATGACTGTGAGTCTGGAAACTGTAATACTAAAACGAAACAGGGGAAACACTTCAGGGACATACATTGGTCTAGGCAAAGATTTTACGGCTAAGACCACAAAAGCACCAGCAACAAAAACAAAAACAGACAAATGAGACTGTATGGAACCAAACTGCTTCTGCAGAGCAAAGGAAACGCTTAACAGAGTGAAGAGACAACCTATAAAATGGCAGAAAATATTTGCAAACTATGCGTTCAAAAAGGAACTAATATCCAGAATACACAAGGACTTCAAACAACTCAACAACAAAAATATCAAAAATAATCCAAAAGTGGGCAAAGGATCTGAACAGACATTTATCTAACACATATACGAAAGGCCAATAAAAATGCTCATCACCAATCATCAGGGAAATGCAAATCAAAACAAAAATGAGGTGTCATCTCACCCCAATTAGAATGACTATTATCAAAATGACAAAAAAAAAAATGCTGTCAAGGCTGTGGAGAAAAGGGACTCTTATACCAGGTTGGTGCAAAAGTAATTGTGGGTTTTGCCATTAAAAGTAAAATTTGGCCGGGTACAGTGGCTCACACCTATAATTCCAGCACTTTGGGAGGCTAACGTGGGAGGATCATGAGGTCAGGAGTTCAAGACCAGCCTGGCCAAGATGGTGAAACCTGTCTCTACTAAAATTACAAAAATTAGCCGGGTGTGGCGGTGGGCACCTGTAATCCCAGCTACTCAGGAGGCTGAGGCATGAGAATCACTTGAACCTGAGGGGCAGAGGTTGCAGGGAGCTGAGATCGCACCACTGTGCTCCAGCCTGGGCAACAGAGCAAAACAAAACACAGTAATAGCTACCCACTTCCAAAAAAAAGACATCTAGGGATAAATTTAACCAAAGAGGTGAAAGGCCTCTACAATGAGGCTACTGCCATTACCTTTAATGGCAAAACCCCCAATTACTTTTGCACCCACCTAATTGTACCGCCATTACGGAAAACAGCGTGAGAGGTTCTAAAAATAGAACTACCGGAGGGGAGATCCAAGATGGCGGATTAGGAGCAGCTCAGAATTGCAGCTCCCAGTGAAAGTGCAGAGGGTGAGTGGACGCCGCATTTCCAGACGGATTTTTATTACCCCCAGACCAGGAGATTCCCAGGCGGAGCAGCCCCAAGGGTCGCCAGTGCGGCTGTTTTGGCCGGCGCGGCTGTTTCGGCCGGCACAGCTGTTTTGGCCGGGACGGCTGCTTTGCAGGCGCCGTGGCGCGGCGGGTCTCTGTACAAAATACACTGGTCTGTGTGCCCTTTTAACTGGTGAGTGGAGCTACGGGAAGGCAGATTAAAAAGGGGACTGAATCAGGGAGCCAGCCCAGGAGATCCCCAGGCAAAAAAGCGCTACGAATCTCAGC
>CAUYQU010042947.1:0-35103 GCA_963574635.1 Cheracebus regulus | reverse complement strand
GTTGTTAAGACTCAGCTGCTATTGGTTGTTAAGACTCAGCTGCTATTGGTTGTTAAGACTTAGCTGCTATTGGTTATTAAGAAGCTATGGTTGCAGCACCTTGTTTGCATACTGGACTCTTTAAGGGAAGACCAGGCTGTGCGAGCAAGGGAGAAGGGAACATGCCCGAGCATGTCTGAGCTTGCTCGGGGCTTTTAAAAGGAAAAAAAGGAGGGGGGGTGTGTCCAAGCTCCCAGCAAGGCAACTGGCCTTACAATTACATTGGCTGTTTGATCCCACTGGGACCTGTAAGTGGGGTTATGAAGCATCTCAAAACTGTCCATCAGGGGATAAAATGGGGATGTATTTTTCCATTGACTCCAGATCTTCATTGGTCAAGAGTAGACCCCATTGCACTAACTCCCCATCACAGCTGGGTTGTGCTTGAGTACAGAGTGGAAGCCTAGGACTATTAAGCTGAAGAATAGAGATGCATAGGGCAGGAAGCAAGGGATCCAGTACAAGGGACAAAGTGAGGTCACTGTCCAGGTGCACCTGTGCAAAGCTTCTCAAAGCATACAGGGAATCAATTCCCTAGAGTTGTGGCTGAAATAAGAGGAGAAAGAGAATTTTGAAGTGGTGTACAAGAGCAGTCCAATACACTATCTTTCATGGGGATGCCTTATCTTTCTGCCTTGAAAGAAGGTGCTAAAATAAATTTCCTGGGGTGTCTGGTCTTTCAAGTCTATGATTCATGCAGATGGAACCAAAACTTGCTAAAAATTTATTAAGTAGTAAAATGTGAATCGACACACACACACACACACGTGCACACACACAGACACACGACCATCTCAATTGATGCAGAAAAAGAAAAACTTGAAAAAGTTCAATGCCCTTTCATGATTACAGCCAATAAATTACGAGTAGAAGGACTCTACATCAACATACTGGGAGGCTAAGGCAGGCGGATCACTTGAGATCAGGAGTTTGACACCAGCCTGGACAATATAATGAAACCCTGTCTCTACTAAAAATACAAAAATTAGCCAGGTGTGGTGGTGCATGCCTGTAATCCCAGCTCCTGGGGAAACTGAGGCAGGAAAATCATTTAAACCCAGGAGATGGAGGTTGCAGTGAGCTGAGATCATGCCACCACCCTTCAGCCTAGGCAACACAGCAAGACTCCATCTCAAAAAAAAAAAAAAAGAAGGTTGTATGTGAAAAACCCACAGCTAACATTATACTCAATGGTGAAACACTGCAAGTTTTCTCTAAGGTCAGGGACACGATCTTGATGCCTGCTATCACTCTTCCTATTTAAGGTAGTACTGGATGTTCTAACCAGAGCAATTAAGCAAGAAAAAGAAAACTCCCTTTCCCATTCAACTGAGAAAGGAAGAAGAAAAATTATCTGTTTACAGACAACATGATCTTATATGTAAAAACACAAGAGATCTTATATGTAAAAACACAGATGCAAAATGTTAGAATTAAATTAATTAAGCAAAGTTGCAAGATACAAAATTAACACTCAAAAATCCGTTGTATTTCAAAGTTTACTATTAAGCTACAGTAATCAAAACAGTGTGGTACTGGCATAAAGACAGACATATAGATCAATGAAGTACAATAGAGAGCCCAGAAATAAACTCTTGCATATAAAGTCAAATGTTTATTGACAAGGGTGTTAAGACAATTTGGTGAGAAAAGAACAGTTTTTCCAACAAATGCTGCTAGGAAAACTTCATATGCTCATGTAAAAAAAAAAAAAAAAAGAATGTATATCTTTACCTTACACTGTATATAAAAATTGCTTGAAAGGCATCAAAGTCCCAGCACTTTGGAAGGCTGAAGCAAAAGGATCACTTGAGCCCAGAAGTTCGACATCAGCCTGGGCAACACAAAGAGACCTCATCTGTACAAAAAATTTAAAAATTAGCAGGCTGTGGCGGCACTCACCTGTAGCCCCAGCTGCTCAGGAGGCTGAAGCAGGAGGATCACTTGAGCCCAGGGATTCAAGGCTCCAATGAGCTATCATGGTGCCACTGCACTCCAGCCTGGGTGGCAGAATGAGACCCTGTTTTAAAAAAAGTAAAAATATAAAAGATTGTAAGGGCTAAAGCTATAAAACTCTTAGAAGAAAATAAGGGAGGAAAGCTTCATGACATATATTTGGCAATGATTTATTGGATATGACACCATAAGCACAGATAACAAAAGCAAAATGGAACCACATCAAATTATAAAACTTTTGTGGACACTATAAAGAGAGTAAAATGGAAATTTACAGGATGGGACAAAAGATTTTCAAATCATATATCTCATAAGTGGTTAATATCCAAAATATTTAAAGAAATTCTGTAACTCAACAAAAAAACCCCAATAACATATAATCCTAAAATTAACATGAAACCATGAAAGACGTCAAGTAGTCAAAGCAATCTTAAGTGAAAACAACAAAGCAAGAGGTGTTACACTACCTAACTTCAAAATATACTACAAAGCTATAATAACCAAAAGAACATGGTACTGGCATATTTGAAAGGAAAATAAATCTTGGAGCCCCCAAAATCACTAAGCTAAAGGGAAAAGTCAAGCTGGGAATGGCTTAAAGCAAACCTGCCTTCCATTCTATTCAAAATTATCCCTCTGCTCATTGACATAAATGCATATGTGATTGTCTCCTTTGGAAAGGCTAATCAGAAACTCAAAAGAATGTAACTGTTTGTCTCTCATCTAGCTGTGACCTGGAAGCTCCCTCCCTGCTTGAGTTGTCCTGCATTTCTGGACAAAACCAATGTACATGTTACATATATTGATTGATGTCTCATGTCTCCCTAAAATGCATAAAACCAAGTTGTCCCCTGACCACTTTGGTACATGTTGTCAGGACCTCCTGATGATACAGGATATAAAAAGAAATTAAGTTGATAGTGATGGTAAAGGAGTCCTTGGCAAAACTTCCCTTCTAAAGCAGCCCTAGAAATAATTTCTTTTCTAATAAAGAGCAGCCTGAAAGATCGGGCTGCAAATATTGATAAGGAAGCAGGAAGCTTGCATAGGGGGAGGCCTACAGCTACACCAATAAAAAGGGCTACCTGGGGGGCAGGCATGTCCACCGTGGGTCTCCACCTTCTTTTTTTGGTTAGCACATGTACAGTAAGAAATAGACAACATAGAGCAGCTCAGGCAGAGAACCCCCCTGCAAAATAAAAAATTGGGGTGGAGGTTGCCAGAGACTCACACCCTATGCAGATGGCACACCTGGTCCTAACTAGTTTTTCACTCCCTATGTAGATCAGACACTGCCTCCCCACTAGTTCATCTATTTAAAACCCTGCATTTCACCACCGATCAGCAACCCATTTTTCCAGGACCCCTCTCTGTAGCAGAGAGCTATTCTCTTTCACCTATTAAATTTCTGCTCTTAAAGTCATTCTTTGTGTGTCTGCATCCTTGATCTCCATGGCTGTGAGACAACAAACTTCAAGTGTCACCCTAGACAATGAGGCCACTTTATTGAGGCTGTGTCACAGGCATGCATCCTCAATCTTGGCAAAATGAACTTTCCAAATTAACTGAGACCTGTCTCAGATTTTCAGGGTCTACATTTTGGTAACCACAAAGGGATTCTAAGTGGAGGTGCCCCAACTTTTGACAAATCTCCTATCAGTGCTTGATAACAGCTTGAGCTATCTTTATGGCTCAAACCAATAAGACAATTTGCTGAGGCCTGGGGACACCCCCACTAGAAAATCTCTGATTTTCCAAAATTTGATCAAAAGTTTATTTTGCTGTACAACTTTTTTTTTTTTTTTTTTTTTTTTTGTATTATTTGCTTCCAACACAAGCAAGGCAAGTTTTTCTTGCTCACATGAAATTCCTGGAAGGCAGGTAATTACTTTATGGAGTTTGAGCTTGCTTCCAACAGTGAGGGCGGATTTGAGTTTGTTCCTGCTTCTAGAATGGTAGAAAGCAGCCTTCTGCCTAAGACCTAGCCCTAGGAAACTGACTGAATTGGGGTTTGTCTTGGCTAAAGTTTAACAAGCTGGTCGTAATTTCTCCTTGCCATTAGAGCACTCAGTGATCATATTAAGTTGTGCCATTGTTTGTTTTGCTTACCTGTTTTCTTGCTGTTGTTTGTTTCTGTTTTTGTTGTTTTGGTCTTTTTCCCATTGGGTTTGATCAACTCTATTCGACTTGATCAAATCCAAAGAAAAGTTCCAGGTTTTGGAGAACAAGACCCTCCGAAGTGGCTAAATTCCCCTCCCCCACACACACACACACAAAGGTGATGTGGTGGGGGGAGAAAAATGGCCTGCAAAAGGAAAAAAAAAAGAGGAAAGATTTTTGATTTTGACGACTAAAGGGGCTTCGTTTACATAACAAGGTCACCTTTTGGCTAGGCAGGCCAAACTGAAAGAGCAATGGCTGTACTTCTGAAATAGCAGCAATTTGTCCTAGCTAAAATATGGTCATGAGCTTTAAAAAAAAAAAAAATTCCAAAGTATCTCAATAGTCAAAAGTTAGCTTAGTTGAAAGCTAATATCCAAGGGTGTGTGTGTGTGTGTGTGTGTGTGTGTGTGTGTATAAAAGGCTTCATGTTTCTGTTTTTCTCCTAGGACCTTGTCTTTTTTTTCAAGCAAAAATTGTTTTCTTCTCAGTTGACTGAATTCTGTTTTCTTCATTTACTTCTGCTGTCTCTTCTCTTGCACCTTCTGCTGCATGAGGGACCTAAAATAGTTTATGATAGCCAGGGGTTCCTTAAAGAAAATGATGAAGGGGCCAGCCACACTGGCTCACTCCTGTAATCCCAATGCTTTGGGAGGCTGAGGTGAACGAATAGTCTGAGGTCAGGATTCAAGACCAGCTTTGCCAACAAGCTTGCTCTTTAGTAGAGACAGCCTTGAAACCCTGTCGCCATGAAAAATACAAAACTAGCTGGGCATGGTGGCGCGTGCCTGTAATCCCAGCTACTCAGGAGACTGAGGCAGGAGAATTGCTTGAACCTGGGAGGCAGAGGTTACAGTGAATCAAGATCGCACCACTGTACTCCAGCCTGGAAGACAGAGCGAGTGAGACTACAACTCAAAAAAAAAAAAAAAAAAAAAAGCCAGGTGGGGTGGCTCATGACTATAATCCCAGCACTTTGGGAGGCCGAGGAGGGTGGATCACCTGAGGTTAGGCTACTAAGAATACAAAAACCACCTGGGTGTGGTAGCAGGCGCCTGTAATCCCAGCTACTCAGGAGGCTGAGGCAGGAGAATCACTTGAACCTGGGAGGCAGAGGTTGCAGTGAGCCGAGATCACATCATTGCACTCCAGCCTGAGTGACAAAGTAAGACTTCATCTCAAAAAAAAAAAAAAAAAAAAAAGAAAAGAAAAGAAAAAACAAACTAAAACAAACAAAAGACAGAAGGCACAAGACTCCCAACTCCCTTTTAGGGAGAAATCTCTGTTTTTAGTTATGGAACCCCAAAAATGTAAACAGACAAGTTCATCTCAGCTCTTAAGCTGCTTACTTTTGTATTGTTACCTGTTTCTTTTTTCTTTCCTTTGTTTTTTTTTTAAACTAAAATAATTATTGCAACAGAGGCTACTCTTGGGTTTTTAAGGAAGAGTGTAGTTTAGACACTTAAAAATGTCTTTGTTTAAAAAAAAAATAAGTGCACTGTAAAAGCATCACATGGCCTAACCTCATAATAATTCTCCCTTTTTGGAGACCCAAGATTTAGTATGGGCTCTTCTCAGAGCTCAGAGATCCAGTTAAAAAATAGGTAGCCACTATCCAATAAAATTGGTCTCCTTATACAATCCTATGACAGATTTCTATAATTTTATGTTTGACTTGGCATGCATCTTTAATCTCTCTCTAGCCCCACCAGAATTTCTCTACCTTATGATGTAAATTTTGCTATTTGATTTTCACCTCAGTTGTTTCCTTCAATATTAAAATTTAAGGCTATTTAGCTGACAATTGTATAAGGTTGTGAAACAGGTTATCAAGAATCTGAAAGTCTAAGATAGAGGGAAAATTATGAATCTATAAGATGTACTTCTATAGGCATGCTTAATACATCTATGTATATGTATATTATGTACATAATGTTTCACTACTGACAATATATAATAGAGCTCTAATTAATTGGCTTTAAAAATAAAAGTGCTTGAATCAAATATATTATCAGGAAAAAATTAAAGACTAGTCAAATGCTTTTTCAAGTTTACATAAGTAAAAAAATTTTTTTTTTGGGACAGGGTCTCACACTGTTGCCCAAATTGGAGTGCAGTCAGTGATGCAATCTCAGCTCACTGAAACCTCCGCCTCCTGGGTTCAAGCAATTCTCCTGCCTCAGCCTTCCAAAGTGCTAGGATTATAGGTGTGAGCCACCATGCCTGGCTAAGTAAAATCTTTAATAAATATGTTAGCTTTAAGATTGTTGGTAAAGTAATATTAGAAATGTCTTAAGAATTGCCAGCATACATTTTTGTTTGCATTTATTAATCAAGCAATTTCATACTTATCCCTGACAAATACTATAAGCTGTCAACATTTGGTATTGGGGATACAAAACTATAAACCTAGCCCAAAACAGAATAATCTTTGCTTGTGTAATTTTTAATAAATAAGACATTGATACCATTTTAATGAAGATAGCTACAGCTTGAATTATTCAGTAAAATTACTATAACTACTAATCTTGTGGCTTTAGGCAATTTAGTCCACAAACAATAAGAAAATGTGTTTGGGAAAGGGCAGTTATGGTCTTTGCTTCAAAGCTAAGCTATAAACTGTTTCTCCCAAAGTTCGTTTGGCCTACTCCTGGGAATGAACAAGAACAGCTTGGAGGTTAGAAGCAAAATGGAGTCAGTTAGGTCAGAACTTTTTCCCTGTTTCAGTTATAATTTTGCAATGGCGGTTTCATAACTTTAAATGATCATGATCACAGCTTTTATAAATAATCTAGGTAAACAATTAAAATAAAATGGGTAAATACTTGTAGACAAACTCATCATAATTTAGAATCTAAAGTTAAATTAAATAATAGATATTTCGCTATTTGGGTATTTTTCAATAAAGATAATTGTAGAAAAACATTCTTGCAAAAAAGTGTCCTTTTAAAAAAGTGAACAATTTTTGTCTAATTCAAAGCTTATTTAAAGGTTATATATAAAACAAGGTAAAAGGAACCAAGAAATAAGAGAGATATAAAGAAAGTTATCAAAATAAAGAGGGGTTTTTTGGTTTAAAAAAACTAAAAAGAAATAATTTTATATGAGAAAGAATCTCGTATAGTAGATGTGGTCCTAGAATACAATAACTGGTTGTTTAAAAAATAGGAATGTTTAGAGAAAACAAGAAAGTCCAAGCATGTCATGAATAGTCAATGTAAGTCACAATAAGAGGATTTATTTAAAAATAACAACAAAAAATAAATAAATAAACAGGCCAGGCACCGTGGATCATGCCTATAATCCCAGCACTTTGGGAGGCTGAGGTGAGGGGATCACCTGAGTTCAGGAGTTGACCAGCCTGGCCAACATGGCAAAACCCCATCTCTACTAAAAATACAAAAATTAGCTTAGTATGGTGGCACACACCTGTAATCCCAGCTATTCAGAAGGCTGAGGCAAGAGAATTGCTTCAGCCTGGGAGGCAGAGGTTGTAGTTGCAGTGAGCCAAGACCGTATCACTGTACTCCAGCCTGGCCAGGTGACACAGCAAGACTGTCTTTTAAAAACAAACAAACAACAGCCACACACACACAAAAAACACCTTTTATATGATCAAGTTGTCTATAATTAAAAGGAAATTATAGTGGTCTTCCTATAGATTGGGCTTGATATTTAAAAAACACTTATATATTAAATACTTGCTTAGAACAATAAAATTTTCTTAAAGGATTGATTTGCTCTTAATAGATTATAAGATATTTTAATTTTTTAACCCAAAGTTCAACTTTTATTGCATCTCACCAGTTTTTGTTTTCTCTCCTTTCAGGAAATAGTAATGCTCTCTTTCAACTCATTTTCAGCTCATATAAGTCTTTTTCAAGTTCTGTTTGTTGAGGTCTGATGTTAACAATATTTGCTTAAAGGTCTAAAGGAAATGTTTTCTTCCAACATAATATTCTGTGCAGTGCAGAAGGTCTTTTCTTTTGCCTTTTGGTAACTGGTCTAACAGATTTTATGGCTTATTGAAACAATTCCTATGCCATTATTATTAAGTTTTGTTTCACTTAGGAAAAAATTGAGATTAAAACAATTTTTTTAATTAATGTTGTTACATCCATAGAGCTTTCTGTATGTGCTTTTAAAGTCCTTGTGACATTGAGTTATAAGGTCTCGACTCCTGGGTCTAAAAAGGACAGCAAGTCCTGCTAAATCTTAAACACTGACAGCAATTAAAGCCTCATCTTCAGGCCTGGTAAAAGATGCCAATAAAAATAAAATGCATTCCAGAGACACAGAAATTAAAGGTATTCAACTCCTCAAGGCCCAGGGATTATCAAGGAAGAGGTGGGCATGTGAGATTCTATGGGCTGATTTTGAGAGATAAAATAATTCAGTTTCTCTATAAATTAACCTTTAATGTCAAAGGCACACAAATGCAAGACCAGCATATGGGCCCCTGTGTCAGACTAACAAGGTTTTCTTGAAGCATTAACTGACTCCCTAATAAAGGTTATGTTATAAAAGGCTTATATAAGTTATATCTATGGTTAACATTAAAATTTTATAGTTTATAAAATTTTGAAAAACAAATTTAATTGGCTTCATGCTGTTTTTATCAGGGTTTATTATTCAGAAAATTAAGTCTCCTCTCTGAAAGAAGGTTTTCACCCCTTCTTGAAATCCTTATCACTTAAATGAATTACATATTTTACAATGACCTGTAATCCTATTTTGTAAAAGGGCAGTCTCCCAAACTGAACTGTCATAAGTAAAGAATGCCACTTTTTAATAAGCTCCGGGCCCCAAGTTATCCCAAACTGCCCTTTTACAAAATAGGATTACAGATCATTGTGAAATATGTCATTCATTTAACTGAAGTGATTATAAATTATAAATTATGTCTTTTTCTGACCTAATTAATCCTTTAAGGTATAAAGTTCCTTAAAGTCCAAAAATGACCTGTTTGGGTTTTTTTTCGGGGGGGGGGGGCGGGGTATAGAAATTATACAGGAACTATTGTCAAATATGAAATGGTGTTTGGTTTTCTTTAGGCTGTATTTGTATATGTATTGATATGTGTTCCAAAATCATGAAAAACTCCTATAATTTTGATATGACTTCGTCTGTGCTATCAGTAATAATTAGTATGTTAAATTATTGTATGCCACAGAGGTAACAAGTTTGTCAATTGTGTCTTTGACTATGGCTGCCCTAAAACTTTTTGTCACCCATGGACAATTGTTTCGGTCCTCTTTAGAAGGCAGTTTTATAATCAGCTATAAAATTCTTAATGGGTGCTACTGAATGCACGTTTCTGATAACTTTGGAGGCTATGACATCAGACTAGAGGAAAAACTTTCAGGACTCAATGACAGCTGAAATGTTCATGAATATAAAGGAAAACAAAAATTAACTTCATGGACTGAACTAACAGAAGACTTAAGTAATATTTTTGACTTTTTGTTTAAAACATTGCTGATCCTTTGTTCTGTTTTTCAGAGTCAGAAACATTTCCTTTGAGCTACAGACAGCTTTTAACAATTAAATATACACCTATGAACGAAATTTGGAGTATATTTGTTTCTTTCTACCTGATTTCTCCAGAATTTAAAAACTATTTGTGAGTATTCTTAACTTAGGGCAATACAGTTATTTGCATGACTAGAATAAGAACCTGTTTTCATTTGTAACAGAACGCAATTTGAGAATCTGGTTATTTTACTAAGGCTTTGACTGGAATGGTGTGCTTTCCTTTAAGGAATCAAACTTGACTTATAGAGCCAATAAAAGCCCCTTGAGAAAACTGGCCTCACACCTCATCTACACAGTCCCTGTACAGGGTTCCCGACCTGTCATAAGTAAAGAATGTCACTTTCTGACAGGCTCAGGGCCCCAAGTTATCTTAAAACCTCAAGAGGAGAAGAATTCACCCAATTCATGGGTATTTGATGGTCCAAATCTATGGCTGTGCTTGGCTTTAAAAAGTATTATCTGAGATTCCTTCTATGAAACAAAGTTCAATCAAAGCCAATTTTAAAAGCCTATTGAAAAAATAATTATCCTTGCTGCAGTTTATACAAATAATCTGGCCAAGTATAATAAACTAAATTGGTCCTATCACAATTTGTCTTTAGTAAAAATGGGAAATTAGAGGGAGAAAAATTAGGTTTCAATAACTATAGGACAACTGTTCTTAGATTCCAGTCTTATCTGTTTTTCAATTTTTATTATTTTCGACAGTTTGAATTGAATTCTAATTTTTCCTTGCTACTAGTCTTCAAAATAATGTTTTCAATATTTTTCCTCTTTTTCCTTTTTTCCCACATTTATCCTAATTTGAAATAACTGAAAACTAAGTTGTGCTTTCTTAAAGCCCTGCAAACTGAATCCGGACAACTTAAACATCAGAAAAAAAAAATAAAAGCAACCTATTTACATACATGAACCACTTTCATACCTGCCTACTGATAAATGGACTTCAGAGTAATGTGGTCTATGTTGATTTTCCAGTATTGTTCTTTTGTTCATTGTTGCTTTTCTCCCTTTCTCTCCCTATTTTCTCTTCATAGGACATGAAAACTCTCAACCTGCTAAAAATGAGTATTCCTAACTCAGGAGCTACACATCTAGAAATAAAACATCCTAGCCATGAGTGATCAGAGAAAACCTGAGACCAGAGACTCACTTTCTTCTAACATGCTTTCTCCAAAAGATTTTTTTAAAAAAAGGGGGGGGCGGGGGGGGGGGGTGGAAATGTGAAAGGAAAATAAATCTTGGAGCTCCCAAAATTTCTAAGCTTAAATAAAGGAAGAGTCAGGCTAAAAACTGCCTAGGGAAAACCTGCGTCCCATTCAAGGGAGGCACTCTGCTCACTGAGATAAATGCATATCTGACTGCCTCCTTTGGAAAGGCAAATCAGAAACTCAAAAGAATGCAACCATTTTTCTGTCACCTACCTGAGACCTGAAAGCACCCTCTGTGCTTGAGTGATCCCACCTTTCCTGATGGAACCAATGAATCTCTTACATATATTGATTAATGTCTTATGTCTCCCTAAAATGTATAAAACCAAGCTGTAGCCGCAACCACCTTGGGCACAGGTCATCAGGACCTCCTGAGGTTGTATCACGGGAACACATTTTCAACCTTTGCAAACTTTCTGAATTAACTGAGATCTCTCAGATTTTCGAGGTTGACACATGAAATCAGACATACCAGCAGAACAAAATAGAGCCCAGAACTAAATCAATGCATTTATGGTCAACTGATATTTTACAAAAGTGCCAAGAATACAAAATGGGGAAAGGGCAGTCTCTTCAATATACGTTGCTGAGAAAACTGGATAACCACACACAGTAGAATGAAATCAGAACTTTACTTCACACCATATTCAAAAATCAAGTCAAAGGGGATTACAAAGTTAAATGTAAGACCTGAAACTAAAAAACTACTAAAAGAAAACTTACAGGAAATGCTCCATGATATTGGCAAGGATATTTTGGGTATGACCCCAAAAGCACAGGCTACAAAAACATATAAATGCAATTACATCAAACTAAACAGCTTCTGCACAGGAAAGGAAACAATCAATAGAGTGAAGAGACAATCAAAGAAAAGGAAGAAAATATTTATAAACCATATAACTGATAAGAGGTTAACATCCAAAGTATATAAGAAACAAGCTGGCTGTGAAGGCTTATACCTGTAAACCTAGCACTGGTTTGGAAGGCTGAGGTCGGCAGATACCCGAGGTCAGGAGTTCAAGACCAGCCTGGCTAATATGGTGAAACTCTGTCTCTACTAAAAATACAAAAAGTAGTTGGGCAAAGTGATGCACACCTGCGGAGGCTGAGGCAGCAGAATCACTTGAACCCTGGAGGCAGAGGTTACAGTGAGCCAAGATCCCGCCACGGCACTCCAGCCCGGCAACAGAGCAAGACCCTGTCTCAAAAAAACAAAAACAAAAATCACTCTTGGTAAGCACGGTGGCTCACGCCTGTAATCCCAACACTTTAGGAGGCCAAAGCAGGCGGATCACGAGGTCAGGAGTTCGAGACCAGCCTGGCCAACCTGGTGAAACTCTCTCTACTAAAAATACAAAAATTAGCCAGGCGTGGTGGCGTGCGCCTGTAATCCCAGCTACTCAGGAGGCTGAGGCAGGAGAACTGCTTGAGCCTGGAAGGCGGAGGTTGCAGTGAGCCAAGATCGGGCCACTGCGCTCCAGCCTGGGCGACAGAGCGAGACTCTGCCTCAAAAATAAAAATAAATTTAAAAATGAAAAACCACTCTTAGCTCACTGTCTAAACAAAATCAGGTAATTGGCCAGTAGCTCTGTAGTACCTGACAGTCAATTTCTGGTCACTAATGATGACCATATATCCAAATTACAGTAAAGTTACCCAAGAGAGACAAAGATTAGAGCTTAGTGTCATGATCCCCGTTCTGCCTGCACTTGGAGGCAAAGAGTTGCCACAGCTCTTCCGCGACTTTAACAGGCGGTCGACGTCCCTTAGCCTCTTACTATGTCTGGAAACAACAGAGAAAAAGGCATTCGAAGACCTGAGAATGCAAGCTCTCAGGAAAGCAACCAGAGACGGCAAAACATGGGGCAGCCACTACGCAGCCCCTCCGTCTTCGGACACAGCTGCCAAACAACGGTTGTAAAAGACCCAAGTCACATCCTTCAAAAACGTGCTGGCGCGGGCCCAGGCAACAGGTATTCCATCCCGCTAAGGCCGGAAACTGCGGGCTACGGGCGTGGAGCCCAGAGCGCTCAGGCCGCTAGGCCTGAAGGCGTAGACTCCACCTCCCGCCGACGCCGGCGCTCGCAAGCCAACAGTGACCTGAGCGCACTGGCAGGTAGGACTGCGGGCGCTCACTGCCGACACCAGGCCCGCTGAAGCCCGGCGCCGTCTCCGCGCCGCCTGACCGCCCACCTGGAGGGCCCGCTCCCCGGTGCCTGGTAGCGCGGACAACCTCCCTCGGGGCAGTGATGACGGTCTCTCGCGCCGGAGGGGGCTCAGTGAGGAAAGAGATAAGCTGGTGGCCACGGGGGAAGAGCAATGTGCTTCTGACCAACTCCAGACACCACCACTGACTGAAAAGTCGCGGCACGGAACGGCGCGGACGCACGACTTCCCGGCTCTTGAGAGCCCAGATCCGCGGAGTCTCGCGGGATCTCGCTGTTCTCAGCGGTGCAGTGAATGAGACCGATCGAGGGGATTCCACCGGCGCCGGGAGAGGGTCTGGTGACCTCGCAGCTCCTCCCACGATTCTCGGGCAGCCCGCCTTGCGCATGCGCGGGTGGCGACAGCAAGACTACGGGTCGAGCGCGCGGTCGGCGCTATGGGGTTGAGCCGCGTACGGGCCGTTTTCTTTGACTTGGACAACACGCTCATCGACACGGCCGGGGCGAGCAGGAGAGGCATGTTGGAGGTAACGTCCTCTCCCGTGGCGCTCCTCTCGGCGGGGTCAATGCTCCCCGCTTCGTCTTGCGCGCTCACGTCCCCTTGACCCGACTTTCACCCCGGGGCGGCTCTTGCTTGTTCAGACTCGGAGCGTCCGAGTGCGGGGTGGCTGGAGGCGTGCGGGCCCTGCGGGGCTGCTTTCCTTGACCTGGCTGCCGCTTGCCACCCAGTCTTGGACCCCAGAGCGGCTGCTCGCTGGTGCCTCGGCGCTCGGGACGCGGAAGGGCGCCGTGACGGCTGCCACGGTGGCGGAGACGCTCGTGGGCGCGGGAGGCGGCAGCAAAGCCGCGAGACCAGGTTGCTGGGTCCGCCCAGGGTCGGGCTGTCGATGTGGAGCTCGACGGAGGGTCGCGTCCCCCGCGCGGCCTTCAGGGGTGCTGGGAGGAGACTTGGTAGAGTTAGCTCCAGTGTTGACTCAAGGAGTGACACGGCTGTCAGTGGCGAGCCTGGACTCAAGCCCTGCTGCATAGAATTGAACCCGCAGAACTCCCTCTGTCCTCCCCGGAGGGGTTGTGGTCCCCGTGGCTTTCCGAGGTGACACAGCAAAAGCCTGTACTGCGAGAGCATGCCCTTCCCTAGGCGCAGCTCCCGGGCACCCGCTCTACGCGAGTGCAGGCGGTTTCAGATCTTCCCATGCTCCAGCCCCAGTCCACCTGGCTTCCCTTTCTCTGCCTTCACCTTTAAGGGGAAAGCAAAGGATTTATTAGATGTGGAAAAACCCACTTTCAAAAGCTAATTCGTCCAAACCTGAGCGCCCCGTTCTCTTCATGCTTCATCAATTAGTTTTTTTGTCCCTGGATCTTCCACTACCTCATCCGTTTTCTTTTTAGGTGCATTCTACTCCTGCCTCATATTCATGTTTGCCATAGGTTTTTTTTTTTTTGTTTTTTAATGTAAAAAGGACGCCTCCCTTTGGGCTGTTCTTCCTGCTGTAGATGTTACCTGTCTCTCTTGACAGCCATGTTTTCCTGGAGAAATCTATACCCGTATTTCCTTGTCTCTAGCTCCTATTTATTACCAAATCCATTGTAGTGTCACTTCATCTTCACTACTAGATTGAAACAGACTTGCTGGGTCAGTAGGCAGTCCCAAATTGCCAGAATCCATGGACGTTTTTAAGTCTGTCTTCATAACTTTACTGAGGCATTCCACACTGTATTACTATATAACATTGGCCTCCACCTCAGCGAGGCCACCTTGTGCCATATTGCCTCTAGTATCTCTTGCTGTGGACATTGCATATTTACCTGTGTGTTATTAGCAAACTAAGCACTATGCGTTTCAATTAAATTATTGCTTTAGGCCAATTCTTGCTATAGGCCAACAGGTTGGGCTTTAAAATCAGACATTTGAATATGAATCACAGCCCTCCCAAAACCTAGCTGAACGTGCCTTAACGAGTTAACCCCTCAGAGCCTTATATCTTCATAAAATGTGAATTATATTAGTTCTCAATAACCCTATAATGCTTGGGAAGCCCATGGGTGCAGTGTCCACTCAGTGAATTGTAGCACCTTTCACCCTTGTTCCTCAGCCTGTCCACCACTGCACATTCCCCATGCCATGTCTCAGTTACAGCTCATTTCTCACCTAGACTGTTGTTGTGGGCTTGCCTTCAGGTTTACCACATCCAGTGTGTCCTCCACATTCTTGCCACAGCAACATTTTTAAAACAAGATTAAATCGTATGTCTCCCTGGTCTTTACGCTCTCACTTATACTAGTGCTGTATTTTGTTCAGATATTTCTTTCTTTCTTTCTTTTTTAATTTGAAACAGAGTCTTGGTCTGTTGCCCAGGCTGAAGTTCAGTGGCACAATCTTGGCTCACTGCAACCTCTGCCTCCTGGGTTCAAGCAATTCTCCTGCCTCGGCCTCTAGAGTAGCTGAGACTACAGGTGCCCGCCACTATGCCCAGCTCATTTTTGTATTTTTAGTACAGATGGGTTTTCACTATGTTGGCCAGGCTGGTCTTGAACTCCTGACCTTGTGATCTGCCCGCCTTAGCCTCCCAAAGTGTTGGGATTACCGACGTGAGCCTCCTCACCCGGCCTTGTTCAGATATTTCTTAATGCACCTGTCAAAGGATATTACAATTAATTTTGCAGCTCAGGTGCCCACAACTAAATAGTGAGCTTCTTGGGAGGGAACAAGCTGTTTTAATTATCCTCATTTGACACATGGCAAATGTTGTATAAATGCTGGATGGATGGATACAAATTTTTACTTTGAGACTTGGTTCTGTTACTGCCTCCTTTATAATTAGTCTGTAATAATAAATGAGCAGGAAAAGAAATGAGCCTAATAAATTAGCAGAATTGAACTGTGTGCTCTTGATTATACAAGGAATACTTTATCACATAAGGAAACATTAGCATTCATGGATGTTGAGCTATTCAACAGTAACATGCCAGCTTTCATAAATCATTGTAAATAATGTATGAATGGAGGAAGAGGGAGAGGTCCAGCTATTTATTGCCTTGGGCTTGGGGAGAAGGGGTCATATACTGACTGTATGTATCAACTTCAACTTTTTCAAATCACCTAGGGAAGTTATTTTTTTTCCTCCCTCTTTAGACTTGTTTTTCATGGTAACTACCCAAGAGGAACTTTTCTACAGAAACTTGACAAAGCAGAAGAAATTTCTGCATTTGTGAATTTACTTCTTAGTGGATATGGCAACGAACGTAATAAGTATTTATAGTTGTGGTAGAATAAGTGGAGAGGGTAACAAATCAACATTTTTTTGTTTTTGAGATGGAATCTAGCTCTGTTGCCCAGGCTGGAGTGCAATGGCACGATCTCAGCTCACTGCAACCTCTGACTCCTGGATTGAAGCGATTCTCCTATCTCAACCTCCCAGTAGCTGGAATTACAGGCACCCACCACCATGCCCAGCCAATTTCTGTATTTTTAGTAGCAATGGGGTTTCACTGTGTTGGCCAGGCTGGTCTCGAACTCCTGACCTCAAGTGATCTGCCTGTCTCGGCCTCCCAAAGTGCTGGGATTACAAGCGTGAGCCACCATGCCTGACACAAGTCAACATTTTAAACAGACTGGTCAGATTTGGCCTCATCGAGTAAGTGATGTTTGAGCACAGACTTGAAATAAAAATAACAGAAGGGGTGCTTGAATTGCTAGGCTATGTGCAGGCAGTCCTCGTTTTGTGAGCATGTTTTTAAATTAAGTTTTATTTGGAATTCATCCCCCTCTGTTGTGCCGGATCCCTACTGATTTCAGTAGGGATAGCACCATGTTCAAGAGGCTAAAGAAGAGACCTGGAGCCAGCAAACGAGAACGGGTTTCTGAGGGAACTTATATACTAGACGTCTGGTTGGGGTGGCTGGACAGAACTGCAGCCACTTGTAGAAAGAATGCAGTTTATATAGCATTTTCAGTTAACACCCTAACCACAGCAACCTCCTCCTGGCTACCTTCATTTAATGGAAAACAAAGGGCCTCAATCTTCTCTGCAGAGAGTTCTGCAGGATGGGATGGGCCAGGGTTCAGATCTTCCTCATAGATAAAGAATGAATCTCTGGATTGGTCACTCTTGGACTCATTATCTCAGAACCTAGATACGCATTCCTCATAGACCACAGGGTCATTCTCAAGGCCTGTGTAAGTTAATGCTGTCTGGTGCACCTGCCATACATTTCACATCCAAATGATTAGTATTCAGAATACACTTTTCTTAAAGTGTTGTAGTAGATGGTTCCTAAACTAAGCCCTCGAAAAGTCTTTTAAAATCAGTTAGCTAAACTAAAGTATTGATGATATTAACTTTAGTTCTGGGTCTAGGAAGCAGATAGTAGAAGAATAGAGTTTCCTTTTTGTATATGTTCAGAGAGAGCCTTAAGATAGAGTTTTGAAGTGGATGAAGTTTGAGTTTATTAATTAATCTACTGATAACCCCTCTGTCAGAGCAGGGCCCCTTTCTTCAGGCCAGCGAGGACCTGGTGAGTTCTTTATACCAAAATCTTCTTCAGGCTTGCCTTACCAATCACACACAAAGTATCATCATGCCTCCAAGTTAGAGAGCTGTAATAAGTGAATGCTGATAACCTTTTTTCCTAAAAATGTTAATATTGTTAAAATGCTACTTATTGTCCCAAACCAATCTGTAATTAGTTGCTGTGTGACAAAATGGAGAAGTTAATTGAAGGGATAGAATAGGAAGAGATTTTGAAACTTGCAAGTGGCATACCATGCCTTTACAGACATCTCCCTTTTAAGGTGAGCAAATCCTGCTTTTTCAGAGCCTCAAGAATGTGTTTAATGAAGCGCCACTTGCAGTAACAGGAAATTGGGTCAGTATTGAGAGCTCTGTGTTTACTAGTATGAGCCAGCCCCTATTTGAGCTCAAGCTCTGCAGAGCCCTAGAGGCCTGTGTCCTTTCACTGCTGTAGGGTTGCTGAAATTTTAGAGCTCCTGTCAGTCATAGTTTAAGAGTCATTCAATTGATATTGCTAGCAAAGATGGTGAGATAAACATGGAGACTGAAAAAGCTTTATTTGTTAATAGAAATTTATAAAGCAAAAATTTACAATGTTTTGCCTCTACCTAAAATTCCTAGGGCTAGTATATTTTTCTTGGGTAGATAAGATATTTCTTAACGATTATATTTTCCTTTTTTAAATATTTCTTTTTCTGATATGGATAAGTCTTCTGATACATTTTCCAATTAGCACAAATACCTCAAAAAATATTTTCCTTTCAGCCAGGCACAGTGGCTCACACCTGTAATCCCAGCACTTTGTAAGGCCAAGGCAGGAGCATTGCTTGAGGCCAGGAGTTAAAGACAATCCTGGCAATACAGCAAGACCCTTGTCTCTAATAACAACAAAAAGAATTATTAGCTAGGTATGGTGGTGTGCGCTTGCAGTCCTAGCTACTCCGGGGGCTGAAGGGAGATGAGCCCAGGAGTCTGAGGCCGCAGCGAACTATAATCATTCCTCTACTGCACTCCAGGCTTCGTCTGAGTGACGGTGAGACCCTGTTTCAAAAAAAAAGAATTCTTTTTCCTTTGTTGTGATTATTTTACTCTGAGGGAAGAAAAACATGTGCGTTTCTTTCTCAATAGGTGAGTTGAGTTTCTGGTGTGAGTAGCGTACTGCTTATTCCCTAGTCCCGTTGCAACAGATATATTTTAGCCCTAGCTGGGTACATTTCAAAGATGCAGCATTGCCTGGTGTGGCTGACTTTCCTCAGATGCTCCCTGAACACAGGGACTTCCAGTGCAGGCAGTTCATGAGGTGATCCCAGGACGCACGTTAAAGGGTCAAGTGCATACAGTTCATGAGGTGATCCCAGGACGCACATTAAAGGGTCAAGTGCATACAGTTCATGAGGTGATCCCAGACACACATTAAGGGGTCGGGGAGACAGGAAGGGAAAGGAGTTCAGTACAGGTTAGAGCAGCTTAATGAGCAAGTTACTGCTGTGAACAGCTGGAGGAGCTGTTCACAGAACACTTCTAGGAGACAGTACACAGAACAGGGTTCAGTTGTGCTCCCCAAGGGGCAAGGAAGTTGTGATATTTATTTGCCAATTTCTACCCAACATTGGTTGAGGGCTACTCCCAGGGCAACACTTTTTAGCCCCATCTTGTGTGTATAGATGCCCTTGTGTGTGACCAAATAAAGCCCACAAGCCGAGAGGCCCATACTTGGAGTGGGAAGCCACTGGCCAGTGTATATAGCATGTGCCAAGGTGATTTAGTCAGCACCTGCTACAGCATGGGGTTCAAGGCCCTTCGCAAATGCAAACAGGCTCCCCAGCTCCATCTCTTGGCAGCCTCCCTCACATGCCTCCATTTGGGCTCAACTCAGCTTCTTGCTTTTCCCACAAAATTTTAAACTTTTGGCCTTTATTCATGCTGTTCCTCTGTCTGGAATGATTTTCTTCTCTTCCCATACCCACTTTTTCTGCTTGTTTATTCCTTGGTCTCAGTGTGACTTTCTCTGCCAGCTAAATGACTCCCATATTCTTCCCACAGTTTCTTTAAAGTACTCTCATGGCACCTCCCCCTCCATGCCCCATCATTTGTAGTGGTTGTATATTATATTCCCCACCAGATAATGCCCCAAGGACAAGGGCCAGTCTCCAGTGCCTAAGACATAGTGCAAAGGCAAGCATGTGGCTTTAGAAGTACGAGGATGTGTGGATGCAAGTTAGATGGGCAAGCTATTAAGTTCTGCACTTCCCTGCCTCCCGAACAGGGAGCTGTCTTGCAGGATTGTAGAAAAGATTAGAAATAATGTACCTAAGTATGTGGTACAATGCTTGCCACGTTAGGGCTTTTAGGAAAAGTTAGAAGACAGGCCAAATGGATTAGTATTATAAAAGCACACATAAACAGCCTTGGGAACATGAAAGAGGTAGTACTTAAAGTACAGAACTGGAGCCAGGAGCAGTGGCCCATGCCTATAATCCCAGTACTTTGGGAGACCAAGGTAGGACGATCACTTGAGGTCAAGACTTCGAGACAGCCTGGCCAACATGGTGAAACCCACCTCTACTAAAAATACAAAAATTAGCCAGGCATGGTGGTGGGCATCTGTAGTCCCAGCTATTCAGGAGGCTGAGGCAGGAAAATCACTTGAACCCAGGAGACAGAGGTTGCAGTGAGCCGAGATCACACCACTGCACTCCAGCCTGGGTGACAGAGTGAGACTCTGTATCTAAAAAAAAAAAAAAAAAAAGTACAGAATTGGGCACACACGGTGGCTCATGCCTGTAATCCCAGCACTTTGGAGGCTAAGGCAGTCAGATCACTTGAGGTCAGGAGTTTGAGACCACCCTGGCCAACATGATGAAACCCTGTCTCTACTAAAAATACAAAAATTAACCAGGCATGGTGGCAGGCGCCTGTAATCCTAGCTACTCCGGAGGCTGAGGGAGGAGAATCCCTTGAGCCTGGGAGGTGGAGGTTGCAGTGAGCCAACATGGTACCACTGCACTCCAGCCTAAGCTACAGAATGAGACTGTCTAAAAAAATAAAAGTACAGAATTGGATCCCATTCTAGATGTTAGTCCATTTAGGTCTTCAAAATGTGAAGTGGATGTAGATGAGAAAAGACTATATGAACTAAATGTTATTTTTTCTGAGAATAGTCTAACTAGTGGTTGTCAGAAATTTTAAATGTTTTACCAAAAATAAGTACAAAGGGTTTTTGTTTTTTTGAGGTGAGGTCTTGCTATGTTGCCTAGGCTGGTCCTGAACCCCCTAAGCTCAAGCGATCCTGCCACCTCGGCCTTCCAAAGTGCTAGGATTACAGGCATGAGCCACCATGCCCAGCCCAATAAGTACAAGTTTTATTTTCATGTCTTTGTGACCAGAGTGAAAGATGTTGAACTCTAAACTGCCAAACAAAGGATTGTTATTAGCTATATATGAAGAAATTGGTTTTTAAAAATAAGTGAGTTCTAGATGGGTTGGGAGAGCTTTCACCTTGTCTCTAAAAATAAGGCCGATTCCCACCAGAAATGGTGTGGTTAATACCTGCTTTAAAGCAGAGGAGTGGGCCAGGTGCAGTGGCTCACACCTGTAATCCCAGCACTTTGGGAGGCCAACGTGGGTGGATCATGAGGTCAGGAGTTCGACACCAGCCTGGCCAATATGGTGAGTCTCTACTAAAAATCCAAAAAATTAGCTGGGTATGGTGGTGTGCACCTGTAGTCCCAGCTGCTCAGAAGGCTGAGGCAGGAGAATTGCTTGAACCCGGGAGGCAGAGGTTGCAGTGAGCCGAGATCGTGCCACTGCACTCCAGCCTGGATGACAGAGCAAGACTCCATCTCAAAAAAAAAGCAAAAAGCAGAGGAGTGGAGTTGGAATCTCTCAGCCACTTGTAGGATCACAGCTTCCTAGGGCATGACTGTTAAAGACATGCAGTGTGTTAATGGAGTTGTTTTCCATTATTTAGGTGATAAAGCTCTTACAATCAAAATATCATTATAAAGAAGAGGCTGAAATCATCTGTGATAAAGTTCAAGTTAAACTCAGCAAGGAATGTTTTCATCCTTATAATACATGCATTAGTGATCTAAGGACTTCACACTGGGAAGAAGCAATCCAGGAAACAAAAGGTGGTGCAGCCGATAGAAAATTGGCTGAAGAATGTTACTTCCTTTGGAAATCTACCCGTTTACAGCATATGACACTAGCAGAAGATGTCAAAGCCATGCTCACTGAACTTCGAAAGGAGGTCCGCCTACTTCTCTTAACAAATGGGGACAAACAGACCCAGAGGGAGAAGATTGAGGCTTGTGCCTGTCAGTCCTATTTTGACGCTGTTGTTGTAGGTGGAGAGCAGAGAGAGGAGAAACCAGCACCGTCCATATTTTATTACTGCTGCAATCTTCTCGGAGTACAGCCTGGGGACTGTGTGATGGTCGGTGACACATTAGAAACGGACATCCAAGGAGGCCTCAATGCAGGATTGAAAGCAACAGTCTGGATCAATAAAAATGGAGTAGTGCCACTGAAGTCCTCCCCAGTTCCACATTACATCGTTTCTTCTGTGCTAGAGTTACCTGCTCTCTTACAAAGTATAGACTGCAAAGTCAGTATGTCCGCTTAAAGCACATAAAAGAGCATGATTATGAATGTTAGAGTCAATTTGCAGAGTATTAACTAAGAAAAGTTAGGGTACTCCACTTACAATAATCCAGCTCTAAGAATAATTTTACTTATGATTTAATGGCCAATATTTTGAAGGTCTTCCCAACCTTATTGCTTTTAAATTGTAATAACCAACCATTGACTGATATTTATATCTGAAAATTCAGATTGCATTAATACAAGTCATTGGTATAGCCTAGAAAATTTGAGGAAATATATGTTAGTCTATAAGTGGAGCTTTTTAAAATTATGTTATTAATCTTTTAGTATCTTGGCTCCATAATGCCAGGCAGGATTGCTTTCACATGGATGCACAAATGTAAGGTTTATCCTCTGGCTTAAAAATATTTATTTTTTAAAAACAGATTTTTCTAAAATACACAGATTTATCAAAGCAACTGAATCTGGTTAATATGAAATAAGTACTAAGTCACATGTAAATCAAGGTATTTTGTAGTGAAATTATTTGGCATATTTTGAAAACAAACAGTTATGAAAACATAAGCAGTATTTTTTTGCCTACTTTGGATGTGTACTTTCTATTATGAATCTGATTTTTCTTATGACTTTTTTTTTTTGGAGGGTGGGGGGCAGTTTTTCTGTGGTGTGTGACAGAACAGTTAGAAAAAGCTGTTAAAATCAACACATGGTGCTCCTTTACCATGACATTTTCTCACCTGTGCACAGTGAGCTGGTAGCTTCCTTGTAGTTTTCACCTCTCAAGGAAATGTTTTCACTGTCTTTTCCCGAACACACAATGGGTTTGAGGGAGCTAGACTCTCTTGCTAGAGATAATTGCAAGCCACATGGCTCTAAAAGTCATTTTCCTTCTGTGGATCCATAAGAGGAACATTTCCTCAGTGTAGCCTAACCATGCAGCCCCCGATCTCTTCCTTTTTTTTTTTTTTTTTTATGGAAATGGGATCTCTGTCACCCAGGCCAGAATGTAGTGGCACCATCTCGGTTCACTGCAACCTCTCCCTCCTGAGCTCAAGTGATCCTCCCACCTCCCTGTGCCTCCCAAGTAGCTGGGACTACAGACACACACCACCACACCTGGCTAATGTTTGTTTGTTTTTTGTGTTTTTTTTGGTAGAAACGGGGTTTCGCCATGTTGCCCAGGCTGGTCTCGAATTCCTGGACCCAAGTGATCCGCCCACCTCAGCCTCCCAAGTGCTGGGATTCCAGGCATGAGCCACTGTGCTGGCCTCCTCATCTGATAGAAAATTAGATTTTGCTATGAGCCATTTCCAGAGTGCCAATATAATACTCATGTGACTCTTCTTAGAGTTACCATCTGCCTTAAATATCCTCTGTTTTTCATATTCTTGGAAATATATCATTGTTTTGCACATTTCTATATCTAATTCAGGGTTTACTGGGAGCTTAATAATTAATGGCTACATAGCAAGGCAACATCTTGGAACCAGAGAATTTTCTCTAGACTATTACACTAGATAGTCTCATGATTACACTAACCAAACCTGGAATAAAGTGGTTGATAAAGAATAAAGGGGCTTATTAAAGTGGTTAATAAATATGATTTGGGTTGGATTTTTGTTAGGTTTTTCTTCCAACTGTTTAAGAAACTACTAATGTAAAATAGGCTGTGTTTTGGGATGTGTATAGCTATGTCTCCAAGATTAATACTCAGAGAATCAAATTGTAGATTTGTACCTATCTATGAGCCTATTTCTTTAGCCAGATTTCTGTCTACTGCCAAGAAACAGGATTTTCTGCCTTATGCAAATACCCTTTTGTGTTTACTTCTTGTTCTTGATTTTTTAAAATGTGATTGTGTCCTTGACTGTCCCAAGATGCTGTTGCTATAACAGTGAACATTTGTGAACAGAGGATGTTTGTAGTTCCAAGTGCAGTTCCCATATAATCTTAATCATATTTTAGCTATTTAAAAATTAAATTGGAAGATTTTGGCAGAATAGACATGTGCATGCTTGCTCTGATAGATTGGTTGGCGTGTGCTGCTGAGGGCTTCTCTTTTTAGCTGTCCCATAGAATGGATGTAGGCAGTGCCACATTCACTATGCTGTGGGTAAAGGTTCATCACTCCTACAATGGGGATAGCAAATCTCAACAAGATAGCTTCTAGGATGTTAAGTGAGCAGTTCTCCAGCAGAAGCAATGTAGGAGGAAAAAACTGTATAATTAAATTTCCTTGTCTTCACAGTTTGTATTCTACAGTACTCTGTAGAATAATATATACAGTAATGTATTACATTCCATCTGCACCCTTCCTTAGGGAAGAACTTTGTGGTTATCTACCTTCTGAGTGGAATGTTAACAGAAAATATTTTAAAATAACTGCAATAAACCTATGCTTTTATTAATAATTTCAGAAAGTATTCCTTAAAATTAAAAATGATATAACAGTGATGTTTTGTCATCTTTATTTTGTTCACAGTTTCCCTATAGTGGCCTTGTCACACAAAGCCAGAGGCCCTCCCTAACAGTTTACAGAGGCGGGCCTAGAGCAGACGCAAGTGGACACTGCACCTGGAATACCAGCACCAGGTGGAGCTGTTTGGTTCCATGTGCACCTCCACATCCAAGGACACAAACATCTCAGATCTGGGATTGTCCAGTACCCAGTGGTTGCTCAGCATTGTAGGAAATCAGGTCTCCACCAAAGTACTTGGTTTATTGCTTTCAAATTTATTTGCAACCTTCAATAAGACACATTTTCTGTCATAACCTCTTTAACACATAGTGAACATATTAATATGTGTATTAAATCTAGTTTTATATAAGTTTTATAAAATATCCTTGTTATGTATGATGATCAGATATTTTTCATTCCATTCCTGTTTGAATTAGGGAATATATTCATTGTTGAACAAGTACTATTTGCAGTACACAAGTCAAAAAAATAAAAGGGTGAATGGTGAAAAGTCATCTCCTCATCTCTTTCCTAGGGGCCCACAACCCACCTGCCCTAAAGGCCACTACTGTTTGGTTGTGTTTTATTTTTAAAAATAGAGACAAGGTCTCACTGTGTTGCCCAAGCTGGTCTTAAACTCCTGAGCTCAAGCAGTCCACCTGCCTTGGCCTCCAGAAGTGCTAGGGTTACAGGTGTGAGCCATGGCACCCAGCCAAGGCCACTGCTATTACCAGCTTCATGTGCATCTGCGTATAGAAATGTATAGGACTATATAGAATCTGTTGAATTCAGGCAGATTTTTAATTTCTGCATTTCAGTTTAGGAAACAATGCTTTTACCCAGATAATCAAAGAGTCATGTAGCTTATGTTTAAGCCATTTGTGTTAGGAACATAATACCTTCATAGTCTCAGCCCTGTGGGAGATCTCTGTGGTTCCACTGACTTTTGCATACCACCACCCTGGTGATTCCCTTTGCCTCTTATGTTAAATTTCCTATTTTCTGTGTTCTGTGTATTCCTTTTTTGACTTACTCCCTCTTTTTGGTGGCATGCATCCTTGAGTAGGTTCCCTGTGTAAGAGATAAAATGTGTAAGAGACATTTCAGACAGTCTGAAATGTCTGAAAATGGCTTTATTCTCTTTTCCCATCATTGATAGTTTTAACAGCATGTGTTTAGGTAACATTTTTATTGGAAATTTTGAAGGCATTGGTCTGTGGTCTAGCAGACATTTGTATGTGACCACTTTCTTTCTTGTAACTCAGAACCTTATTTTCCTCCGGCCCATGATCATGTGCCTTGGAGAGGGTGTTTCCATCCTCTGTGCTTGGTAGACTGAACCGTTTTCATCAAAATCATATTTTCTTAATCCTGGGGAATGCAATGATTTCATTGATAATTGCCTCCCCCCCCCTTTTTTTTTTTCTGATTTCTGGTTTTTTTGCTGGTTTCTCTTATCCCTATTATTCAGATGTTAGAACTCCTTTACTGACCTTCCACTTTTATCTCTTCACTCCTATTTTTCCATCTCTGTTACTCTATTTCTTCAACTTTACCTTCCAATCCTTCTGTGATATTTTTCTTCCACCATCATACCTTCTAATTTCCAAGAGCTTGATTTTTCTTTTTGTTTTTTTGAGACAGGGTCTTAGTCACCCACGGAGGAGTGTAGTGCCACAGTCATGGCTCACTGCAGCCTTGAATTCTTGGGCTCAAGCAATCCTACCTCAGCCTCCAAAGTAGCTGAGACTACAGGCACATGCCATTGATACCCAGCTAATTTTTTTGTATTTTTTGTAGAGACAGGGTTTTACCATGTTGCCCAGGCTGGTCTCAAACTCCTGGACTCAAGCAATTCACTCACCTGGGCCTCCCAAAAGTGCTAAAATTACAAGCATGAGCCGCTGTGCCTGGCCCCAGTGCATTTTTTAATCACTTGAGGTCAGGAGTTCAAGACCAAGCTGGCCAACGTGGTGAAACCCTGTCTGCTAAAAATACAAAAATTAGCTGGGCATGGTGGTGTGTGCCTGCAAGTCCCAGCTATTCGGGAGGCTAAGACAGAAGAATCACTTGAACCCAGGAGGTGGAGGTTGCAGTGAGCCAAGATCGCACCACTGCACTCCAGCCTGGGTGACAGTGAGACTCCATCTCAAAAAAAAAAGGGGTTATTTTTACTTAAGTAAGAATATATATATATATATATATAATTAGATGTAATATAACTAAAGAATATATATATAATTAGATGTCTATAGTTGTATATAATGTATATAATTAGATGTCTATATATGTATAGATGATTAGATGCCACGAAGTAGGGGGCAAGGCCTTAACCATATGTATGTTGTGAGGCCCAAGGGCCTCCCAAGAGCTTTTTAAAAACATTTCTAAATAACATTCTGGGTTTTTTTGTTTTGTTTTGTTTTTGAGTGGAGTATCATCTCTGAAAAAAAAATTAAATTTTAAAAGAATTCACAGCATGTACCCTTCTAAATTCCTCTAATCTGTTTATTCGGATCTGTTTGTACTAGAGGTTTTCCTCAAGTGCCCATTAACCCTTGCTTATTTATGATAAAGAGAAGAGAGATGGAAATGTTGATTGGAAGTTCCACACAAGTGGATGGGCCTTCTCAAATCAGAGGTTCTTTTACTGTGGGGTATCTGGATGGGCTGTTAGTTGAGGGATCCCTGAGATCAGTGTGTTAAAGTATTTTCTCTTGCTTGGTCTGCTTTCCTAGAGAAGAATCTTCCGAACTGGAGAGTAGAGGCCTGATGTCGACGTTGGTAGCTGAGTAGAAAGGGTGTGTGTGCATATAGTCATCTACTCTGTTTCTCGTTGTACCTGAGTCCAGCTATGCCTAATATTTCCCAAGTTAGAGACCCCTCTGTCTTACCCTTTCCAGAGAAGCATCCCAATGTCTGCTGAGAGAGAACAGCTTGGAGTGGGGTCAGAGATCTAGGGGTTCATTTGTACCCTGAGCACCATTTACCCCAGCCTCCTTAATTCAGCTGTGCCTTCCCTCTCCCTCAGGACCACAGCTTCTGAGGATGTCAGTGCCCTTTGGAGGAGTCTGCTGCGCACCTCATTATTTCTCACCCTTCCCCACTGCTGGTCTGGACTCGCTTTCTTTAGTCTATTAGATCCTTTGCCACTTGTCCACATGCTTTGCAGCTCCCAAACTTGTGGTTGATACCTGTCTTCCTGGTCCGTGTGTGTGTGTGTGTGTACAAGTGCACACGCTTCTACGTTTGAATTCCTTTGCTGTAGTTTTAGCTGAGTTTGGGGTACAAGCTATCAGATGTGTATTTCCATCCACCATCTTGATGTGGAAGTTCTTTTTCTACTTTGTGTTCAATGTTGGTCAAGACCCACCCCATGCCCAATAGTGGCTACTCACAGGTCAGAAATGTTCATTTGAGGTGGAGATTTACAGCATGCCTGCAGTTTTTTCTTTTTAATTTATTGTTTTGAATTATCTAGTTTCCCTTTTCTCTATGTCTTTGTATGTAACACTCTCTGACTTAACTCTCATTGTGATGCGGGTCTCCTTATTGTCCTGTGTTTGTGAATTTTCTCCATTGCTTGGACATAGATGTTTATTGACATGCTTGCACAGCCTGACTGGGTCTTTGGCCAGCATTGCACCTCTATTCCCAATCACTTCTAAGAGAGTGTAACTGTCTTAAGACAGTCAATCACTTGAGGTCAGGAGTTCATGACCAGGCTGGCCAACATGGTGAAACCCTGTTTTTCTATTTTTTTATTTTTTTGAGATGGAGTCTTGCTCTGTCTCCAAGCTGGAGTGCAGTGGCACAATCTCGGCTCACTGCAACCTCCATCTCCTGGGTTCAAGCGATTCTTTTGCCTCAGCCTCCGGAGTAGCCGGGACCACAGGCGCATGCCACGACGCCCAGCTAATTTTTTTGTATTTTTAGTAGAGACAGGGTTACACCATGTTGGCCCGGATGGTCTCAATCTCTTGACCTCGTGATCCGCCCACCTCTGCCTCCCAAAGTGCTGGGATTACAGGCATGAGCCACCGCGCCCAGCCCACTCTCTTGGATTTCTTTAAAATTAAAATCCTTCTTACTGGTATACATTAGATTTACACTTTTTTTTTTCTTAGATTTATACTTGTAAAAAATTAACTTACTCCTAGGAATAGGACTAAAATTTAGTCATATAAGACCATACATTTTTTAAACCACTCTTTATTCGTATATTACATATTTGATAATACACTTACTTCCACTGGATTTCTTAGCAGATATCATTGTGATTTTTTCTGGGAAATCAGCCTGACCTTCAGATAAAATCTTCAGGCTGGGCACAATGGTTAATGCCTGTGATCTCAGCACTTTGGGAAGCCAAGGTGGGAATACTGCTTGAGCCCAGGAGTTCAAGACCAGCCTAGGCAACAAAGAGAGACACTGTATCTACACAAAATAAAAAATTAGCCAGACATGGTGACATGTGCCTGTGGTCCCAGCTACACAGGAGCCTGAGGCAGGAAGATTGGTTGAATCCAGGTGGTTGAGGCTGTAGTGAGCTGTTTCCACTGTTGCATACTGTGTTTCTGCCACTATCTGCCTGGGTGACAGAACAAGACTCTTTAAAAAAAAAAAAGAAAAGATTTTCAATACTCAATTTTTTTTTTAGACAGAGTCTCACTCTGTTGCCCAAGCTGGAGTGCAGTGGTGCAATCTTGGCTCACTGTAACCTCCGCTTCCCTGCTTCAAGCGAGTCTCCTCCCTCAGCCTAGTGATTTTTTTTGTTTCAATCCACTAACTTTTGGGGTGTGTGTATTTTTTTCAGCAATAGACTGGTGAAACAATAAATAATTTCTTTTTTTTTTTTTTTAAAGAGATGAGGTCTCACTATGTTGACCAGACTGGTCTCAAACTCCTGTCCTCAAGTGATCCTCCCATCTCAGCCTCCCGAAGTGCTGGGATTACAGGCATAAGCCACCATGCCTGGCCTAATAAGTAACTGATTTTCTATTGCTCTCTTCTAGTCTCTCTTCTACCGACTCCAGCTACTTCTGCCATTTTCACCCCTTGTGTGATAGATGGTTTCAGCACTGTATTTGGTAAATAACCTGTAGCATCCTTTTTTTAAAAAAAAAAGCCCTTCCAAATAAAGGTATATTTCAAACTGTATTAAGAATATTTTCTAGCTTAGGCTTCCTCTCAACATGGTGGCTGGACTCCAATAAGGAGCATTCCAAGTAGGCAGCCCCCAGTGTCCAAATACTTAGAAGCCTTAGTTTGCATCATACTTGCTAACATCTCTTAGCAAGAGCTACTCAAATAAAATAAACCATTACACTTGTGAATGAGGTAGGTACTGCTTTGGTTATGTAACTGGGCAGGGAACGGTCCCAAGAGAGACAAGAGGTGAGGTAAAGTAAGAAGGGAAATGTTGCATCAAAGTGAACAAGCAAGAGGCATTCTGGCATATCCCGAGATATCCCTTTATTATTTATGTTTCCATTGATATTTATGATAATGAAATGAACCACTGAGCTCATTTTCTTGTCTAAAAGAACAGCTGCTACACTTGGTGTGCTCAATCACTAGCTCTACAGTTCAGTTACTTTTTTTTTTTTTTTGAGATGGAGTCTCACTCTTATCACCCAGGCTGGAGTACAGTGGTATGAACATGGGTCCACACAGCCTGGACCTCCCTGGCTCAAGCATCCTCCCACCTCAACCTCCCAAGCAGCTAGGACTACAGGTGTGTACCACTGCTTCTGGCTGATTTCTGTATTTTTTGTAGAGACAGGGTTTTGCCATGTTGCCCAGGCTGGTCTCAAATCCCTGGCTTCAAACAATCTTCCTGCCTCAGCCTCCCAAAGTTTTGAGATTACAAGTGTGAGCCACTGAACCTGGCCTCATTACTTCATTTTATACCAGTGATTTTTATTTGAGTCACAGCTAAATTGAGAAATCTAGAAAAAGTTATGGACCTTCTTCTACCCAAAATTAGTCTATTCACATACTCAAACATTTACACATTATTTCAGCAGTTCACCAAATCCCCCTTAGCCCCTCACAAGTCCATCCATAGATACCTCTATGAAATACAACGCTAGTTTATTCCTTGGTGTATACCACCCTTGTTATACTTGCCAAATTCTTCTCTTTTTTTATTTTTTTTTTGAGACAGAGTCTCAATCCATCGCCCAGACTAGAGTGCAGTGGCGTGATCTCGGCTCACTGCAACCTCCGTTTCCCGGGTTCAAGCGATTCTCCTGCCTCAGCCTCCTGAGTAGCTGGGACTATAGGCACCCACCACCACGCCTGACTAATTTTTTGTATTTTTAGTAGAGATGGGGTTTCACCATGTTGCCCAGGCTGGTCTTGAACTGCTGACCTCAGGTGATCCACTTGCCTTGGCCTTCCAAAGTGCTGGGATTACAGCACCGTACCCGGCCAAGTTCTTAATAATTAGGGGTGTCTATGTCATCTTTCTCTACAGCTCCCAAGCTTGAAATCTGTGCTTGAAAATGTAATAAATAAAATAAGCGAATAAAATACACTTTGAAAACCACACAGACAGTGCTTTACTGAGTGTCCAACAGATGCCATTGGAATAAGATATTGATGCTGCTCCTCCAGAAACAGCTCTTTCGTTGCTGGCAGTCCCTGGGCAAGCCCCTCCCTCTGGGAAGGATGAGCGCAGCTCAGATGCTTAGTGCATACTGAGTGCATGCTGAGGCCAGCATCCATCCAGGGTGTGTGTGTGTGTGTTGTTTGTTTGTTTGTTTGTTTGTCTGAGACACAGTGTTGTTCTATAACCCAGGCTAGAGCACAATGGTGCAATCTCTACTCACTGCAACCTCTACTTCCTGAGTTCCAGCAATTCTCCTGCCTCACCCTCCCAAGTAGAGTAGCTGGTATTATGTCACCACGCCCAGCTAATTTTTGTATTTTTAATAGAGACAGGGTTTCACCATGTTTGCCAGGCTGGTCTCAAACTCCTGACCTCAAGTGATCCACCCACCTTGGCATCCCAAAGTGCTGGGATTATAGGTGTGAGCCACTGCACATGACTGGGTTTTTTTTTGACTAAAAATGTTAGTGTCCACAGTGTTTTTAACAGTTTTCTAAAACCTTCACTGTGCAATGAGGAAAGCAAAGCCCGGACTGGTGAAACGACTGGCACACATTCCCGCCATGATGGATTGGCGCCGCTAGCCCTATTCCCTCCTGGTCTGCTAAATGCTATGCTTGCCCCAGTCCATGGGAACTCCCCAGACAGCATTAGATACTATATGGCAGGTTTTTAAAATTTGAGGGTCACATTTGGAACATCAGATACAAAAACTAGAGAACAATATACTAGAAACAGGAGTGTCACCAGTGTGCTGAACAGAGATGCCATGAGGTGCGGTGGCTCATGCCTGTAATCCCGGCACTTTGGGAGGCACTTTGGCAGGCAGATCACCAGGTATCAGGCGTTAGAGACCAGCCTGGCCAACACTGTGAAACCCCATCTCTACAAAAAATACAAAATTATAGGCATGGTGGCACATGCCTACAATCCCAGCTCCTCGGGAGGATGAGGCAGGAGAATCGCTTGAACCCGGGAGGCAGAAGCTGTAGCGAGCCGAGATCATGCCACTGCACTCCAGACTGGGCGAGAGAGCAAGACTCTGTCTCTAAATAAATAAGCCACTGGAATTTAGTCAGAGAGAACTTTTCGGTCACCTCCTGTCCCTTTCACATCTGCTCAAAGTGGGAAGTTTTCTCCTGGCAGAGGACCAAAGGGAGATGAGGACAGCGACATTTTCTGCTCAGTCTTAGGAAATCGTCCTGTGATCGCTTGATGTCACACGCACCGTCCTGGTGCAGATGTGTGGATGGTTCAGCCCAGTGGAGGCCACCACACTTCAGGCTTTGCTCCAGGGAGGACTGGCTGCACCCACCTGGCCCCTCAAGGCTTGCCTGATGCAACCACCCTGTGAGGGTGCGGGTTGGTTGGTGTCTTTCTTCCATGCTCATCTCCTCTTTGCAAGTCCAAGGTGAGGTGGGAAGCTGGGCAGGGAAGTAAGTTCTCACTTGAGACTTCCTTGCCAAAGCCTGATTTTGTCCTGAGTTGGCTCCACAGCCTCCAAGCCCAACCTGCCTACCTAGGGGCACTTTCAGGGGCTCTTCTTTTTGTTTTTTCTTTGCCCAGCTGACACCTTGATTTCCCTTTTTTTCTTTTCTTTTTTTGGAGATGGGGTCTCACTGTGTTGCTCAAGCTGGTCTTGAACTCCTGGCCTCAAGTGATCCTCCTGTCTTGGCCTCCCAAGGAGCTGGAAGTACATGCATGAGCCACTGTGCTTGGATTCAGGGGCTCTAAAACTTCTAGCAGACCCCCTCCAGCTGCAGCTCAGCTTGTGCCTCTTCTCCAGTTGGCTGTCTTCTGGCCCTGGGTCTTGGGCAGGCCCCTCCACCACTGGTTCTCACTAGTGGACTCCCCTTTGTCTTCTGGAAGGGACCGCAGGTCAGCCTTTGTCCCATGTCCTTGCCCATTATCAGTGAGAACAGAGTTACATCCCACACACATCCTTCACGCCCCCTACTGCCCCTGCCACAGGCCCCTTTAACTTTCATGCCAACCTCTTTCTCTCTGGGTTTCACCACTGGGCCCCATTCTCTGGGATTGGGTGAAGGAAGGAGTTCCTCTTTCACCCCGAGAGAACAGCAGCCGCAGGCTGCAGTAGCTCTTTCCAAAGAAATCCTGTAAATTCCCTTCCTCTTTCATCTTCACTTTCTCCACTGCGTTATTCTTGAAATGGGTAAGAGAGTTCAAAAGTCGGGAAACAAGTTCTTGACTGATTAATTTGACAACACCTCCAGCAAGTGTCACTAACTTTGGTGCCTGATGTCTTCTAGCTTAGGTCAAAGTTTCCATTCTGTGGCTGCACCTGTGATTCCCCTAGAGCACATGTGTCCTGAATTGTAATTCCTTGCCATTCCTGAATCAACTCTTTGTTTTGGGGGAGAAAGAGTTCCAATTTTGATACCCTCATACAAAAGCAAGAAGGAATACGACACAACATAGGTGACACCTCCTGAAAGTCTCATAAGGGGGCTACTATGCAGTGGCTTGACTGAGGATGTGAATCGAAGCTAGGAATTGAAAGAAATGAAATATTTAATTGGGACAAAGAAGTGAGAGAGCCTTTCCAGGGAGAGAATTAATTCAGTTCAACACAAGTGTAGAGGACCCCTCCTGAGTGCCAGGCACTAAGTACCAAGCAGCCAGGAGTTTGCCATCTCCACAGAGGGATCTGAGTAGCGGGGTGAGAAGTGAAATTTGGACAGGTAGGATGTACTGTCAAAAGTGGGCTGTGGACATAGGCCTGGAGTCAGAGAGCACTGTCCTCTGCATTTTAGGAAGGTGGGGAAGCCTGTGTGCATGTGTCTGCCGGTCTGTGTATTACGGGATGTGTAGTGTGGAGGTCTGTGAATAGGGAAGGTTGAGGATGGTGTGTGGAGTGTGTGTGTGAGATGGCTGTGTGTGTGTATGTAGGTGTGTGGACAGTGTGTGAGACGGTTGTGTGGGTGTATGTAGTTGTGTGGAGAGTATGTGTGAGATAGTTGTGTGCATGTATGTAGGTGTGTGAAGAGGTGTGTGTGAGACAGCTGTGTGCTTGTATGTAGTTGTGTGGAGAGTGCGTATGAGATGGTTCTGTGCATGTAAGTGTATAGAGAGGTGTGTGTGACACGGTGTGCATGTATGTAAAAGTGGCTCATATGTATGTACATCAGGAGGCCTGTGTGTGGAGTGTATGTGAGTGGCAGGTTTAGAGTGCGGGTATGTGTGTGGGGAGTGCAGGTGCGTGCATGTGTGTATGTGGGTAGTGGGAAGTGTGTTTAGTAGCATTGAATGGGTGTGTGTGTGTCATGCTGTGTTTGTATAGCCCAGCTGTGTGTAGTAGAGTCGTATTAATGTATGGGGGACTGTGGTTGTGTGGGACTGTGTGTGTGAGTAGTCTGTGTGTTTATTGATGAAGTACATGTGTGAAGTCTGTACAATGGGTGCTTATTAATGGGGTGTGTGTGATTAACGAGTGCTGTGAGTAGAGAGTTGTCTATGTAGTTGCAGGTGTTTAGTGGAATTATGTGTGAGTGGTGGGGTGGGTCATGTGTGTGGGTATGTTTTTTTTTTTTTTTTTTTTTTAGAAAGAAGGAGAAAGAGAGAGGGGAAGTTGTTTTTTTTTTTAAGAGAAAGAAAGAAGTAGAACAAAAGAGAAAAAAGAAAGAAAGAGAAGGAGGGAGAGAGAACGAGAATCTTGCTCTATTGCTCAGGATTCCATTTAAATCTGTGAAATGCTTATGCAATTACTAAAAAGTGATTTATTTCCTATTATATGATCACTTTTAGAATAGGTATGATATAATATTGAAAAAATATATGTTTTGTGGATATGGGGTGGTAGGTTCTGTAAATATTTATTAAATTT
>CAUYQU010042946.1:0-37787 GCA_963574635.1 Cheracebus regulus | reverse complement strand
TGTGTGTGTGTGTGTGTGCATGTGCATGGTTTTCTTTCACCTGACAGCACCAAACTGAGTTTGGAGAAATGCCTGTGCAGTTATTCTTTGCTACCCTAACCCATTGTAGATGTTACATTGAGAAATCCAGCCACTAATTTTTTCTTTATCCACTTTATATTTCTGGACACCAAGCTTTTCAAATTTTTAAAAATAATTTGAAGGCTGATTCTGAAGCATGTTAATTTATAAAGTCTCTAAGCTGAGAAATATTTTAGTACCACTCAGTACATGGTTTTCTCATTTTCCTTTCAGGTCAGTAGATAAATCCTTCTTTTAATATTTCATAAATGCCAGGAGTTAGTTAACAGTCCTGAAATACTATTAAACTAATCTCTCTGGTTCTTGACACAGCCTTTATTTTATTCTTTACTCCAGAAGATGTCACAATTGCAGACCATATTTATATTTTATTTGAAATACTGTGAGTGGTAGTTTCTTTAAAAATGGAGTGTTCTGTAGTGAAGTCTTAACAGTCACTACAGGAAATTTTGCAACCAAGTCTTTGAGAAAACCAAGTCTTTCAAAACTCAGAAAATTCTTACCTAATAAATAGGGACCAGTGCTAGAAAAGTAGCTAGTAAGTTAAACTATGTACTTCACTGACATTTAGGTCTACATTTTTTTTTCCGTTGGAGATTAGTATTCTGATATCCTCCTAAAACAGGCAGCTTACAGAAGCAAAACAACCTGTTGGGATTTTTTTTTTTTTTAATGTGTGAATTCTGAATGATGTATCAATTCATCTGATTTTTTATGAGGTCTTATTGTTATTTATTTTTCCTTTGAGTTCAATCATCGGTTTGCCTGGCATCTTAAAAACCTAGCTATGGCTTTGAGAATTTCCCCTCTTTCTCATCTTCTTCTTTTCCTTGTGTTTTAGCATGCTTTGGTTTTCCTTTCAATATTTTTTCAAAAAGCATCGTACAAGGAACCCTTGTCTTAATATTAGCATTACTATTAAGGCAGTCAATCTGATACAACCAAATTTTTGGAAAACCATCAAAGTAAATTGGGTCTCACCATTATTATTGTTGTTATTGTTACCTTGTGCATTCTATGACCAAAGTTTTTATTCAGATTGTATGACTATATTTATCTATAATGGAAGAACCTAAGGAAAATGACTCCTAGTTTCTGCTTTATTGCTTTTGTTTCGGTGGAATGATTTCTATCAGACAACTGGATGCATTTAAAAATCTTTGTGTTTTCACACTAGGAAAGTCCTGTTAGCTTAACTTACTTCTGTTTAGAAATATTGACCAAAACACATAGCCCATCTTGTAAAGTTATCCCAGGCATTTAGTAAACAAACTAACTTCAAGTATAATAAGTTCATTAATTCCAAAATCTAGAAATGCATTCAATAAAGTGAGTTTTTGTTTCTATTATTTGAAGGCCAGTTTTCAGCCATAATATTAAGTTTCATACCTCTGAAAGAGTAAGTCAAGCAGAACAGCAAGTTAGAATCTGGAAGTAATACAACCATGGAGAATTCAAGTAGGGGCTGTGTGTAAAAATTTCTGAAACCCTTTCTCAAATTAGTGGATTAAAGTGTTTGTGAAGTTCCTAGCATATCACAAGTGGCCAAGAAATACTGATTTCTTTGTTTTCCTTCTGTTTCCCATCATTCAAAATGTTTTCCATTTCTTCACCATTAAAAAATAGAAGTTGTGTGAATGTTTTATTGGGTCTTAGTAAATAATTCTTGATTTTTTTTTTTTAGAGATGGGGGAGGTCTCATGCTACTGTGCCCAGCTATATCCTTAATTTTGAAAGTTTACTAAAAAATGCTTATGTACTCTGAGGGTGAAGACCATGTATTCTACCTTTTTTTTTTTTAACATTTTATTATGAACAGTTCAGTGCTATCCTTAATAGATATTTGTTGATTGAAAATCTGACATAAAGTCTGTTGAAGGAGGTCTGAAAATATAGATTCTATCAAAGAACACGATACAGCAGTTTGCTAATATTTGTATGAAAAGTTTATCAAAAAGTCTATTATAGACTAATGAGTCTTAATAGATATTTGTTGATTGGAAATCTGACATAAAGTCTGTTGAAGGAGTTCTGAAAATACAGCTTCTATCAACATGATACAGCAGTTTGCTAATATTTGTATGAAAAGTCTATCAAAAAGTTGATTATAGACTGAGTCTATCAAAACTGCTTTGAACTGTTCATTTTTGCACTACTATTGTGCCATTTGCACTCAACCCTCTCTTAAAAATTACTTCTGAAGACTGGTTTGGATTAATGCTGTAAATGCAATATAAAATCAGATAATGTGGGAGAAGAGATCTTGGGTGACTTCTTTTAAATTCATAGGTTTAAAAAACAATTAAAAAGATAATATTCTTCAAGTTAATTGTCCCTGATATCCATTAATAATAGGTGCCTACATTATTGCTGTACACATTCATTAACTATTAGAATTTTATGGTAGTTAAATATCAAAACTGAATCCTATTGTGATAATAAAGTTAGATGAATATTAAACCTACACCTGGCTTTATTAAAACTAAAATTGATTACTTTGCTTTTGTCATAAAAAGTGACTTCTCTAAAAAATTTGATCTGTTTTTAAAAAGGACCAAACCAAGTATCATGATTCTTGGGTTTTAGTCTCAGCTGCCCCACTCACTGACTGAGTGGCTTTAAACAATCTCTTGTCTGGCTAGACCTCTAACTGCTGAATTTCGAAAAGAGAAATTTGACATAGTTTAATTTATGTAATTATTTTTAACTTGAAAATTCTGTAATATATAAACATACCCATGATTTTAAATTTTAGACACAAGGTGGCACTATTAGTAGTGATTTTAATTTAATCCACAGATAAAACTAGGGAAATTTCACGATCTGTATATCCAAAGAATAAATCTAAATATATAAAGACACTGTATAACTCATACACACACACACACACACACACACACACACACACACACACACACACACACGAGTCTTGGTTGATTATTATTAACATCTGGATGAATGCTCAATAATTCAGTCAAGCAAATGTTTGCTTGACACCAGGATGATTGATCGATTCTTTAAAAACTTTCATGAGAATATTTCAGTGTTAAGGTACACAAGGAAGACATATTTGCAAAAGTATATGCAAGATAAAGATTGATACCAGTATGATTTCAACTAAACAGAAACTCCTGAAAAAGATCTATCAATTTTATAGCATATAAGGAAAGGCATTGAAATGTGAACAAATTGCATAACCGAGTTTGTTATTAAATTAAAAAGAATGCATGTTGGTATGCAGACAATTTTCAAATGACACTAGAGACAAAGCGTTTTTAAAACTGGAAAGGTGTAGATGATGCAGAGAATTTAAATTCTAAACTCTAGAACATTTTTGCTGAAATTTTCCAACCTCTTGCTACCACTTCCTAAAACACTCTTCACACATACTGAAGACCAAGAACTGTTTTGTGGCTAAACCAATGATATGATTCAATATAATATTACTCTTGTAATAAACATATTTTTTCTAAAATCTGACTTTTTCTCCTTTGTTTGTTATGAAGATTCTCAAAATAAATCTTTCATGATCCAATTCAAATACAGTTCTTCTCCTTTAGTGTTTTTCCTGATCCTGCAAGAAAGTATCTCCTAAATAATTTATAAAATTCTTCTACTTAAAAATGTTGTAGATCTTAGCAATCCCCTAGATCATATTTTTTCATTTTAATGGTAATAAAATTGTGCTCCAGTGAGGAAATATGATGGCAGGAAGCTCTACGTCTGATCAGCGATGAGGGAAGACATCCAGTCCTAGTGTTCTTTCTACAGTGTGCTGTTGTATGTTTCAGATGATAGACAGTGCTTTCCATCTGGAGTACGAATCTAATCTATCTAAAATTCCTTCTACAAAAGAGTTTATGTCTTTTCTTTCGTACTCTCTAGTATAGTATTTGGTAATGTGAAGGTGCTCAGAGCATACATTTGAATAAACAAATAATTAACTCTAAAGGACAATTTTAATAAATTGAATACTCACTTTTTCCATATTTATTTGTGTCCACCGCAGTACTTCACTTCAGATAATTATCTGTGATAATATTGTTTTATACCTCTACAAATCCGTCTGTGGTGAAAAGTGATCATTTTAAAGCAGGTTTTACTGTAGGTTACTCTGAAATAGATGGTAATTACAAGTTCTTTCTTATTGCTCAGTGGTTATCACTCACCAGATCCCAATTTAAATTGTTGTAGCTGAATGAGTAATAAAGCTATGGCTTACACCATCCTTGGTTCAGTAGACATTGGCTGGAAACATACTGTTCCCTGGAAAGGACTCTATCCTATGTTAGTTATGTGACTTTAATAAGTCAGTCTCCTTCAGCTTTTTTCTCCTCCCCATTAGTTAAGATGATGATAATTACTGCTCAGAGTTATTAATATTTTACTGATAACATGCTATGTACACAGTCCCAAGAACACAGAAGTCTAGCACATGTGTTATGTGGGTGAAGTTGAAATATTTTTCTTAGAATGAAGAAGACAGAGAAGATTAATCAGTATATAACAGTAACAAAGGTAAAGTCATTTTCCTTTACCTCATTTCCCTTTACCAATTTTTGATCTTTTGTCAGTGCCAAGCAAATACTTACGCAATGGCATCACCAGTCTTGGAAGAAAATTATAAGGGACATATAAATTGTAATAATCTACAAAATTCTAGGTCTTTTTCTAACCAATGAATGTAGAACCTTTGTAAATCCCACTGAAATTTTACCAAAGTATTCGTGGGGTTCTAGCAAGAAGTGTCAGATACACTCATGTACAACTCTCTGACATTCGCCTCAGTCTCCCTTTTTGGTGCTCTTCTACTTCTGAGGCCACTTGGCAGAGGAGTGATTCCCACATCCCCATGCCAACCTACCACTGACCTTGGCTACCAATGTTCAGTTTGATAGGGCACATGTCCATGCTGAGGATTCAGCCAATGATGAAGTCAACAGTATTCCTCACTGCTTCTTCAAGGCCAGCACAGTGCTTAGCATGAAACACGTACGTGCTTAAAAATATTTACGTAAAGAATAAATGAGAGATGCCAAAGCCTTTTCTAAAAGGCTTAATATGTTGGAGCTGCATTGTGTTCAGCAGAATAAGAAATGTGGCCCTTCTTTTCCTTCACTGTCCTATTTTCATTCGAGTTTAAAAAGTTGAATGGCATATGCTACCATGTCAGGGAGGCTTCTTTGTAAAACAGCTCTTTCAGCTTCTTCAGACTCTTCTTCAAAAAGACTTGATGGCACTATTCCTTTCAGTGGCTTTTAGACCAAGGTCTGAGGAAAATGCTGCCATTCTTTTCTTTTACCTTCCATTCTGGAACTGCTGCTTTCTTTCTCCCAACTCTATTAATATTCTCCATATGTAGAGGAAAAGAGAGGATTTACTTAAACAGCTCTTACTAGTTTAATAGATATGCCCAGATATATTTAATTCCCTAACTAGATTCAAATCTTTGCTGCTGCTGCAAATAGACATTCAAAAAGCAAATCAAAATAAAGCATATAAACTATTTAGAAATTAAAGACATGCAAATATGTTTTTTAAAATCAGGAGATGCAGCTGTAACTGTACTCAGAGTAAAATATAAAATTTTACATGCCTTAAAAAGTATTACAAATAAGTAAATGAATTCAACCTTAGAAACTAGAAAACAAAACCAAAAATTAAGATTGAAAGAAAAAAAGCTTAATAAAGTTAAAAATCAATATATTATAAAACTAAAATAAAAGATAAGTATGACAAAAATAAAATTTCTGCCAAGAAAAAAAAATAATAAGACAATAAACTAGCAGGACTCACACAGAAAATTTTTAAAGTTAAAACATGAATTAGGAATGAAAAGCATGAGATATAATTACAGATACAAGTGGAATTAAACAAAATAAAGAGATTTTGTTTGCATAAATATGCAAATAAAGTAGAAGTACATAAAATGGATTCTTTTCTAGCAAGACATAAATTATTGAAATTGTCCCAATTAAACAAAAATAATTTTCAATAATATTACATTAAAAAAATAAAGTGCTGTGAAAGTACTGAAGGCAATTTATTAACTTTGAAGTGGTGAAATCAGTTTTAG
Source organism: Cheracebus regulus (assembly GCA_963574635.1). Taxonomy (NCBI): domain Eukaryota; kingdom Metazoa; phylum Chordata; class Mammalia; order Primates; family Pitheciidae; genus Cheracebus; species Cheracebus regulus. The sequence goes on along the minus strand of CAUYQU010042946.1, from coordinate 31,630 downwards.
CATGACAAAATTTAGTTGCTTTAAGTAAAATAGCAACAAATTTTACTGCATATCTATTAACAGGCACATTTAAATATAAAACATTTCTTATATGGCTAAACACTATACAGAAAGTTAAACAATGACATGCAGAAGAGAAAACTGTAGTGCATTGAACAGATATAGGGCTTTATGACACATTTTTTTCTATAAATAAAATTTAGGAAAGGTAAATGATCGAAGAGAAAAATGGGCAACATATGAACAAGCAATTCAGGGAAAAAAACCTGAAATTCTCATGACATGGAAAGATGCTTAAACTCACTTTAAACCTCAAGGAAATACAAAATTAAATAGTAATAAAATGCATTTTTTTCTTACAAAACTTACAATAGGTTTTCAATGTTAATAATATCGATATTGACAGGTATCTGGGAAATGGGGATTCTTAGATAGTATTAGTTAAAGTATAGATCAGTGAAAATATTCTGGAGAGCAATTTGGTGCCTCAATTAAAAATTAAAGTGCCAATGCTCGTTTTTAGGAATCTACCACAATAAAAATCTTTGGATTATAAGTATATATGGGTGTGAAAATCATTGCAGCATGCAGTAATGTTAGAAGCAGTGGGGAACTCAAATGCCAGTCAATTGACAAATAGTCATGTGATGTGTGTGATGTTCATCCAGTGGAAGAGTGCCATGATTATTACAGAACATGGAATACACATATGTAAACTAAAGTCAAAAGAGACATAATGCATTTTGTTGTGAAAAAAATCAAGTTGGAAATATATGTATGAGATAAAATTCCTTTTAAAAGTGTACAACTGTATATGAAATTATGTCTCTCTATATAGCACATATAGGTTAATATATCCTTGAATAATGAAAGCTTCTAATTCATGTATCAAACAGTTAACAAACACTTCTGAAAGCTGTGATTGGAAGGAGAGATAAAGGGAAGGGGAAGTTTCACTTCTGACTTTATATACTTCAAAAAAAAAAAGGCAGATAACCAGTAATTTGACATTTTTTTTTCCTCCAGTTTTCAAAAAGCAATGTTTTAAAAAGTAAGTCATGGTGCTTAGGTGTTATAATAAAGAGATGACGCCCAAGCTGTGAGGGTCAGTTAGGGGAGATAAAATGAATGCAATCTATTTAAGGAAGAGGTAAGCCTTCAAGTAGGACTTTGGATATTTTGACTATTCTGAGAAGAAACAAGTATAGTTGCTTAAGTATTATCCTTGTTGACTTTAGACTTCATCTGTGGGATATAGCACATTTCTTTTCGGCTTGATATCCCTACTGTCCAATTCACATCTGTGTCATTCCCATTTATAAATCCGTTGCCTTTGCATGAAACATGATAGAGATATTGTCTTATGCAATGTCTTTCAAAGCAAGAGTCTTGACATATTTCTGGATTTTGTAATCAGTTTAGTGAGACTTGATCAGCATATGTTAGAAAGTAAAATTAGGATGGATATAATAGAATGAATGGATGGATATACGAATGGAATAGAATAGAGTATATCATGGTCATAAGATACTTTATTATTTCATGAAACTTTGGCTTTTGGTGTGTGGTTGTGTATACTAGGTTGCAATGTAAAATTTATTCTTATTATGAGTCAATGACAAAATGTTTGAAAGCCATTGGTCTCAACCGAGATCTAAAAATAACTCATATAATCTTGTGGAACCCTCTAAGGAACATGTGATCTGTAAATTTGTTTGAGAAGGGTCCAAAACAGGACTTCATGCTAGCAAATAGCAGTTTTCTTTATTTGGATTTCCATTATTACAGCAAAGTGCTTTCAGATATTTAAGACTGTTTTTTCTTTTCATCTTGTGATGACTACTTTAAAACTGCATATATTTTTTAAAGTGTTTATATTTTTATGTTGTACTTTTTAAAATAATGTACTTGGTGACATATTAGATAGTCCTCAACACAATAGACAAACATTATTATAGTAAAACTAGCATATTATGAAAGAATGCAAAAGTCATATGCATTTGTAATATAAGATACAAGACTTCAGTGATTTTTCTCCTCTGCAGTGGTCACTGCAGATTCTGCCCCTGAAATCCCAGAGGAGCCTATTCACTCTCATGCCCCAGGGAGCACTTCAATGGAGAAGCATTGCTTTAAGCTATTGTAAGCCAGAACCATAATTAGCAAGTGACACCTTTGCAGAAATTCATTGACACCTAATTCAGAGTAGAAGGAAGTCTTTGAATAGAAAATAGAGAGGTAATAACTCCTGGCTATACTGTGTAATTTTGTTTTTAAGGAACACAGTTCAATCAAATCACCTCAAGTACTAGGGATTTATTATAGAGAAAAACACAGAAATAAGAACAACAACAAGAAGAATAAACAGGAATGTCATGGGTGCTCAAAATAGCTCCATAGCTTGAAATGGAGCCTCCTTGAAACTTAAGCTGTAATTTTGGAACAAAGGAAGCAAGCGGTCAGGTATTTGTTAATATTGTGCTTCTTGGCTTCTGCAAACTACCACACAACTACCTGGTCTTCTGGTTATATTATTTTTGGGTTTTGGATGATTTTGTATTCTGAATATAATGTGTCTTACAACATCTACTGTTTCATTATCTCTACTGCCTGCTAATTGCAAAATATAACTGATTCTCTGCCTCTTCATATCGTATTTTGAGAGTGCATTTTGAGTGGCCTGGCTACTAAAGGTGCTTTCTGCCACCAGCTCAGTGTGATGTTTAGAAGTGCAGATTCTGGCACCCCATTGCCTGGTCCACAGCCCAACTCTATCTACAGAGTTCTAGGTATGTGATCCTGGGCAACTTATGTAAAATTCTTTGCTCCAGTTTCTTCATCTATAAAATGATATCAATCTCATAGAATTATTGAAGAGTTGACATATGTCCGGTGCCTAGAAAATGTCATAGTGGGCCCTAAATAAATGTTACATAGTAAAATACAATTTTTGAAGCAGTCTTTTTCGGGTTACTAGATAATCACAATATGCAGAATTTGACTTCCTAATTCATATAAATAAGTATCTACTGTGTGCCAAGCATGGTGATAAGGCTTTCATACAAAAAGGGGAATACAAAATACAAGCAAGCAAAATCATAAATGAACAAAGTGATTGGAGAGACTGATAAGTAAAATGAAGGAAGGAAGGAAGGAACAAGATTGGTGCTTCAGTGACTAGAATGGTAGTGTTGTAGTGGAGCGAGCATAGAAAGTCAACACCAAGATAAAAGTATGCCAAATTGCAGGGTCTTTATTGCCCGTGGCCACGGAGGACTCATGTCTCTCCAACCTGTGGCCTCGAAAGGAGGGTGTCAAGACCTTTTATACCCGTAAAAATCACCTTGGGAGTGAGGGTGAGGGGCGGGGGTGGGGGTGAGGGGCTTCAGACATTCCGAGGGCTAGTGAATTTTGTAAATCACCTTCTGGGGCGGAGATGACGGTGCAGGGGCTCCGGACATTCTGAGGGCTAGGGGACTTTTTGACATTCTGATTGTTACTTAAGAGGTTCACAAAAGTCAAGATTAGCATCTGTTTACACATTGTCTGGGTAGGGTGGCAATTACAGTCCTCAATTACTTATTCACATTTGGGTTATAGAGAGCAGTTTCAACAGAAAGCTGAGGTATGGTAGAGGTATGCAGGTTTATGGGGCTTTTTACCATGTCACAGTAGGATGCAACTTAGGATAAAACATTTGAGTTGAGACCTAAATGACAGGAGAAACTTGTTTTCAGACAGTTCCGTGGAAGGCCAACATTTTAAGTAGAAAAAATGCAGTCATATGTTGCTTAATGATGGGGCTGTGTTCTGAGAAATGCAGTATTAAGCAATTTCCTCATTGTGCAAACATCATAGAATGTACTCACACAAACCTAGATGGCATAGCCTACTACACATCTAGGCTGTAAGTTATGACCAGTTGATCCTAAACCAAAACTTGTACAGCATGTTACTGTACTGCATACTGTAGGCAACTGTAACACAATGGTAAGTATTGTGTATCTAAACATATCCAAATATAGAAATGGTGTAGTAAAAATATGGTGTAAATGATTTCTTTTTAAAAAAAGGTATATATCTGTATAAGTCACTTACAACAATGAATCTTGCAGGACTAGAAGTTGCTCTGGGTGAGTCAGTCAGTGGTAAAAGGATGTGAAGTCCTAGAACATGATTGTATACCATTATAGAATTTATAAACACTATACACTTGTGCTACACTAAATTTATAAACAAAAATGTTTTTCAATAATTAATTAACCTTAGCTTACTGTAACTTTTTTACTTTATAAACTTTTGAATTATTTTTAGCTGTTTTGATTCTTTTTAAATAACAGCTTAAAACACAAAAACATTGTACAGCTGTACAAAAATACTTTTAATATCATTATTCAATATGCTTTTTAAATTTGCAATTTTCATTTTTTAAACTTTTTAAAATGTTATATTAAAACCTACGACACACATATACATATTACCTAGGCCCACACAGGGTCAGGATCATCAATATCATTGTATTCTATTTCCACTTCTTGTCTCAGTGGAAGGTCGTTAGGGCCAATAACATGTGGAGATGTACGCTCCGTATGTGTAAAAACAAATGAACTCTTTCCTGCCTTCCTGCTTTCCTTCTTTCCTTCCAATTTACTAATTAATTATGATGTGCCAGGTATTGACAGGGCTAATGTGTTGAGCTGATACTCTCAGGCAAAAGCTCTGGGAGGAGGAGGCTCTAACTCAGAGTTGTGGACCAAGTAGCCAATCAGGTATCAGAGTCAAAGATCAATCACTCCAGAGGACGTTCGAAAGAACTCCTCTCATTGGACCAGAACATGAATGGGGAGGGAATAACTCAAAGGGTTAAAATCCTGCTGCTCCTTTCCTATACAGAATCTTTCTCTGGATCCTCTCCCATGGCAATGTGAGAGCTCTCTCTCTTTCTCTCTCTCTCTGTCTCTCTCTCTCAATAAATTGCTGTCTGCAAAACTCTTTGAGTCAGAAAGTTGCTTTTGTTGCAAATACAAATGGTAACCTATTAAAAATTGGTTAGGATACAATTTGCATTTGTTACAAAAGGTGGTAGGTGGTGAGATTGTCTGATTTATGACTTTAAAATATCCAGTTGCTAAATCATAGGTCAAAAACGGTTAGGTATTGCAGTAGTCTGGGATAAAGATTTTTTTATGAAAGGCGAATGGAAAAAAGTGAAAATAAAAGAGAAGTGGAAGCATGTTCAGTGTATTTTGAACTGGGAAGGATTTTCTTAGAGTAGATATGGGAATAAGAGAAAGAGGAAAAAACGAAATGATGATGCATAGGTATTTGATTTAAGCAACTAAATGTGTGATTGTGCCATTTAATGAAATGAAAATATTAGAGGGGAAGAAATTTAGAGTGACACCAGGGGCTGGGGATTCAAAAGTAATATTTATCTATATTAAATTTGAAATGGCTATTAGATACTGAAAGGGAGATATTAGGTAGGATGTTGAACACTGGAATATAACAAGCTTACTTGTGACATTAGAACTGGAGGAACAAAATATATATTTGTATGTGTGTGTGTGTGTTCATATATATATAATCATATAATGTTATTAAGTGTGGCACTCAAAGTCACTGGAAGAGATAACCTATGGAGTAGGTGGAATTTGAGTAAGAATTATGCCCAGGTCCTGGCTCAGAGATCTTTCAATATTTGTAAATCGAGCAGAGGAGAAGGAACAAAGAGTGGAGATAATGGTAGGTCTATGAAAGAGGATTAAAAACAAAAAATGTAAGTCAGATGTGGGGGCTCATGCCTGTAGTCACAGCACTTTGGGAGGCCAAGGTAGGTGGATTGATTGAGCCCAGGAGGTGGAGACCAGTCTGGGCAACATGGTGAGACACCATCTCTACAGAACTTAGCTGAGCGTGGTGTGCGCCTGCTGTCCCAACTACTCGGGAAGCTGAGGCAAGAGAATCACCTGAGTCTGGAGAGTTCGAGGCTGCAGTGAGCCATGAGCATGCCACTGCACTCTAGCCTGGGTGACAGAGTGAGACCCTCTCTCAAAAAACAAAAATAAAAATACAAAGAACGTGATCACAAAGAACTGCCCCATGTCAGTAAAATATCCCCATAGACAGAGTTCAGAGTGTGACAATATTCTGAGAGCAGCCTATCCTGCTCATTCCACTCCAGGGTGGCCAACTGCTTACATTTTTTCTTTCTCTACAATGCTGTTCATATATTTTCAAACTGTGTGTGGCAAGAATAAAAGCATGTATCTACTTTTTAGGAATGATAGAGCAGGAGCAATTGATGTAGACATTGATTGCATTCAGAAATCATATCACTGGAGTAATTTGAAAGATACTTGTTGGTCTCTAAGCCTACCTCATGTGATGTCCATTTATTTTTTAATTCCTTAAAGAACTTGTTGAGGCATTACATTCACCATCTCTCAACCTAAATACTAATTGATTAATGTAGTTTTTTAAACATTGCAACCCATACCATTGTTGGAGTTAAATGGAGAGGTATTTAATAACTTTAGCAGAAATTGCTTGTTGTAACAAATGTAATGACAACACCTGTTTAGGTAAGATGTGAAGTGGAGGTTTCCAGTTCTTAACCCACAGATTAACTAATAGAAACAGAAGCAGCAGTTTACCTGGGTGGTGGGGAGGATGGCAGGATTCCTCTTTTGAAATCTGATCATAGTTCCTTTACTAAAGTCAGATTGTAAGGATTCCTTATAAAGGGAGTTTGTCAGTAAAAAATGTAGTATGAGGCCCATGCATCAAGGACTGCATAAGGGAAGGAAAAAGATCAAAGTAGTAAGACACAAAAGCATCTGAAAAGAAGGCAAGAGAGTTAGGTGTGAAAGAGAAATTTCCCTCATTCTTGAATTTGTCCTGCTGTGTCCAGTGAGTATCCAAACTCACATAAATGTACGCTCCGTATGTGTAAAAACAAATGAACTCTTTCCTGCCTTCCTGCTTTCCTTCTTTCCTTCCAATTTACTAATTAATTATGATGTGCCAAGTATTGACAGGGCTAATGTGTTGAGCTGATACTCTCAGGCATGCTTAAGTTTATGAAATAATGAAATTCCTACTTGATCTAGAATTGAAATCTCTTCCCTAAACCTACATTAGAGAGGAAGTCCATAGAAAGGGTAGTGGGAAAGGGACATATGACTGGCTGAACAGTTTCTCTTTGCTGAGATTAGTTCGTCCCTCTAATGACCCTCTTTGACAAGTAGTAAGATCATCTCCTCTAACTCTCTGATGTACCTAAAACGGCTCCTTAGAAACCCACATGTCCTTTTGCCCTGGGATCACACCGCACAATGAAGCAGGAACTCTTATTTTTATTGCCAAAACTGTTAACCAGACCACCACTCACCTCTCCATGATTTAGGCAGAAGTCAGACACCTTTTGTGTGTACAACTCACTCCCAAGGACCTACATAGTTGTTATTTTGTTTGTAATGTATAGTAATAGAGGCAAGATTAATGGCTAAGTTTTCACAATACCTAGCCGTTGGTAGACTTCATCTTTTCTTTTCTATTGATAGAACTATTGATAACCATTGTTTTAAATAACAAAGTAAACCTAACCATCAAATTCATAAATGCATCTGTTTTCAGTCTCTAAGATAGGGCTCATAAAACTGACTTGGTAAGGAAGAGAGAACTCTGTTTCACAACTTAATATTTTTAGTTGTTAGCTGGCACAAATCAACTCTGTGTCTTGTTACCTGTGAAGGTGAAGGACTGAATGCACAGAAAATCAGAAAAGGGGAATGGAGGAAGGAGACTAATATTGAGAGCTCACCACATAAATTTATTTATATGTATTATCAGTTCTAATCTTCAAAACTGTACAGAGAAGTATGTATTATTGTCCCCACTTTTACAGAGGAGGACAGAGGTAAAAATGAAACTACAAGATGGTTAAATATATTTTTCTCTCCAGGCAGAAGTAGAGACAGTTTTGCTAATTGGATAACTGATCACATTATAACTCTTTTCAAGGCAAACAAGAGTCTATTCTTGATAGTGTAAAGGGGAGGCATTTTTCTTTGTGTAGTTGTCTTTTCCCCTTTCATCATTTAATTCAATGTTTTACACCAAACCTTCAACTTGGAAAGGAGAAAAGTTCTCTTTCTGTTGAAATAAATAACACATCTGGGGGTTTAGCCGCCTGATGTTCTTTGAAATGTCAATTTCAAGGAAGAAAATTAGTGTTGGAGAGCCTGGGACTAAATTTCAACTGTGCCTTTCTAAATTGTGCATGCAAATGGGCAATTAGACCTGCGATGAGTAATTGGATGCCTAAGTGAACCCTTCCACAAGGAGCTTAGAAGCCGATTTTGAAGGTTGAATTTGTGGAAGACCTTGTAACTTTTTTTTAATGCCGAAACAGTCTATGAAAGCTCATCCCCAACTTCAATATGAAAACACTTTTCTATTCTAACCACTTTTCAGCAAAACAAAAGTCACTTGAGGAAGTGAAAAAGGAGAATGTGAGGAAGTCAAAAATTATCAATACTCACTAAAATCTATGTTTTACCTATGATGCAATGACAATTCATCTTTGTAGAAAAAAATTAAAAATCATGTAAGTTAAAATAACTGTAAAATAGAATCATTAATAGACCATTTATCCATCTAGAAATACTACTGTTAATATTTTTATCCTTATCTTTCCAATCTTATTAACATATTTATAAAATATTTCTATATGTACAAAACAGTGACAATTTTTTTACATTTAATTATGTATTTTATAATAAATATCTTCAAAATATTTGATCACCTCTATGCTTTTCTGTTTTAATATATCTCAATGTGTGAAATTGGCATGCAAATGTTTAATGTTGATAGTTCTTAATTTACACTATTTTAAAACACATAGTAATAAAAATGCAGTGGTAAACATCAATACCTGTTTATATTTGCTTGATTCACTGTTTTTTAAAAATCATGTCCCCCTCATGAAAGTCTGAATATAATTATTTTTGATTTGTGTAATAAGTGAAAGATAACTCTTTATTACTGTTTTCATTTATATTTCAGGCATAGTCGATCTTCTGTAAAGGCCGATCTTTCCTCTCCAGCTCAGCATTTCTCTGAGAGGTTGTCTGGTTTTTTAAAGCGCCCTCTATCCCTTTTTTTTTTTTAAGGATCGTCTATTAACTATTTGAAATTATTATGCTGTGGAACACAAAATAAAAACTCTTAGTGGGCTGATATTCTTCCCCTCATACTCTGCTAACTAAAACAATACAGTCATAAATACATTCAAAAATTAATTCAGTTATATATACTTTTTTTCATGTATTCCAATTTCTGAGATCATAAAACATAATTACATTTCCTTGGAGACTCAGGAAAAATCAAGGACTAGTAGTCCCTGAATAAAATATTTTCAGCCAGACACAGTGGCTCATGCTGTAATCCCTGTACTTTGGGAGGCTGAGGCGGGTGGATCATGAGATCTGGAGATAGATACCATCCTGGCCAATGTGGTGAAACCCCGTCTCTCCTGAAAATACAAAAATTAGCTGGGTGTGGTGGCGCATTCCTGTAATCTCAGCTACTAGGGAGGCTGAGAACCTCCCCAGTAGCTCTTGCTTGAACCCTTGAGGTGGAAATTGCAGTAACTGCACTCCAGCCTGGTGGCAGAGCGAGACTCCATCTCAAAAAGAAAGTATCTTCCTTCCATCTATATATGTATATAGACCCACAAACATATATATGCTTGTATATGTGTGGATATATATATGTATATGTGTGTGAGTATATATACATATTTCCCCTCTAATAAAATTCATGCATTGATATTCTAAGTGGAACAAAAGGAAGTATTTAGTTAACAAGTTTAATATCAATGATGAACATTGTAATGGTAATTTAATTTTACAAAGAACTACGGTCATAGGCTAGGTAATACAGATGTCAACAGTAAATTTTCTTAATACACAAAGGCTTATCAAACTATGGAAGCAAATGGTTAACGTCCCATGTGTTTAGAAATAAAAGTTATATGTTCAGTTTGAGAGCTATTTAATCTGACTAAAAGTCATTAGCATATGGATAAAAATAACTCCTTTTTAAAAACTAAAAACTTAAAACCACACTATTAACATTGAGAGTAACAGGATAAACAATATTTATTTTACAATTTTTCCAAGGAAAGGATAAACTGATTGTGATCACTTTTGTAGAAGCAGCAGGAATCAAAATTCTTCAATTCTGGAATTTTAAGTGAGAATGATTCTTTCGTAATATGATGAACTTGCCTATATGTATTAATGTTTTATACACCACTAGAGAATTATGTACCTTGACTGCTATAGTGATAGTGAAAAAAATTTAGTTCATTGATGGAAAAATGAGTGTTGGCCAGATAGTCATTAAATTGAGTTATTCTTGTACATAAAATGCTTTATAAATGATATGTCAAGGTGTGTTGCTTATTTGTTTATTTTATTGTGATTTTTAACTTTCAAAATTTTAAGTTCACCATTTGAACATCTAATTTTATAAATATATACCCTAAGAAAACAGTACTACTGATTTTGAGCAAATATATTTGAAAATTAAGTTTCTTCAGTTGTATATGTAAGATGCATTTCAACCATTTAGCCATCATTTGTTGAATTTTAATTAATTTTTGAGAATAACTTCTCATGAACATATTCTATGCTGAGAAACAGCATGTTGCTTTCAAAATCTCTGGACTTACCCCACTCCACTCTTTCTGAATTACACCCAGTAGCTCTACCAGCATTCTTTCCATTCTTTACTGATGCCAACTTCTCTCACTTCAGGAGCTTTTACCCAACTTCTTTCTGCCACTATTCTTCATCAGGCTATTTTCTATATATTATTTCTTCAGAAGATCAACTCTGATATAAAACTTTACATGTACTTTTTCTCTTGTGAACTTTAATAAATGGTGTATCTTTTGTACTGTAGTATGTACCATTCTATATTATTCAGTGCTGCAGTTTGAGATTCCAGAGAATAAAGATAATGTCTCTCTCGTTTGCCTTTGTATCTTCAGTCCCAAGCAGTGTCTGGAAGAGATAAAGGAATAAGTAAATACTCAATGGATAGTCAGATGATGAATGGATGGAAAGATAAAGAAATAATATGAAAAAATGAGGCACATTTAGGAATTCTTAGGAGGCAGTGACAAAATATACTCAGTATTGTTGATTCTTGTTTGCAGTAGTTATATTCTATAAAGTTGCCACAAATGCTGAATTGGCAAACACTGAATCATTGTTCCTAAGGGAATTACAAGGTTTGGTTCCTATGAGCATCTGGTCACAACATATTTGTCAACAGATCAATGTATAACCTAATTTTCTGTGTGTTTCCATTTAAGACACTTTCTTATGTATTACTGATTCTTTCGCATTAAGTTCTTGGCAACAGCACTAAAACTCATGCTGAAATAAAGATTATCTGATATGTATGGGTACTCAGTTATGTGCCTCATCTCCATAAGCCACAACACAGCCTTCTTATGCATAGGAATAATAGACAGCACTTTAGCGCAATACCTGGAGGTCACTTTAGACAGTAAAATCACTAGCAAAAAGCACACAAAATGAAAAAAAAAAGTCACTAAACGGACTTAAAAGAGGAAACTCATTTCTAGTATGATAGCTGAAACAAGAAGAAAGGGGTTGCTGTGTTCCACCTTAGCTCGGAGTATGCATGTCAGGCAACTCACATTTTTTGCCACTTTGCATATGTGCATGCTCATTAATAACTGTGAAAGTACCATGAATGTTGAGATTTTTATTTTATTTTATTTTATTTTATTTTATTTTATTTTATTTTATTCTGAGGCAGTGTCTCACTTGCCCAGGCTGGAGTACAGTGGCAAATCACAGCTGACTGCAGCCTCAACCTCCTTGTGCTCAGATGATTCTCCCACCTCAGCCTCCCCAGTAACTGGGATCACAGACATACTTTAAAAGTTACAAATAAACTTTAGCAATTAGCAAAATTGCAAATATGGAAACAACAAATAATGAAGATTCACTGTATTTGGTGCTAGTATAAAAATATGGTCCCTGTCATCAAAGAAATTATAGTCCAATTGAGGATTGGAATCAACAATCAAATCACTTTAAAACAAGGCAGTAAGCAACATGGGGATGCAAAGGAGTCTGGAATGAGTGGTCACAAATGTAATCAGGTGAGGTTTCATGGTGCAAGTGGCCTGTAAACCATACTTAAAAGGATTAGTAGGATTTTAAAAGACAGAGAAGAGAGAAGAAAAATCTTGACAGAGAGCAAGATCTTTGTTAAATGAGCAAATGTTTTATAATGCTATGTCTCTCCAAAATGCATATATTGAAATCTTAACCCCCAAGATGATGGTATAGGATGTGGGGCCTTTGTGAGATAATTAGGTGATGGTGAAGCTCTCCAAAGTGGGATTGATGCCTTTATAAAAGAGAATCCAGAGAGATCCCTCATCCCATCCACCATGTGAGGACACAGAAAAGAAGGTTGTTATGAACCAGGAAACAGGTCTTCAACACATACTAAATATCTTGGCATCTTGATCTCCCACCCTTTAGAACTTTGAGAAATAAATCTATTGTTTATTGGATATTCAGTTTAAGGTATTCTGTAAATGGACTAAGACACTTAGAAAAGCAAATTAGAAAATTGTTGGAATAGCACATTAGGAGGACAAACTGCTCCAGGCAAGAGTTAGTATAAAAAATGCTAAAGTAAGGAAAAAAATATTGTGCAGGAAGCAGAGAAAGGGAGGTTACAGAAAAAATAAAAACAGCTACAGAATAATACTAATGAAATAGATCTAGGGATGTTTTCCACAATTTGTATTAGTTTTCTCTTGTTACATAACAAATTACCACACACTGAGTAATTTAAAACAACACATATTTATTGTCTCATAGTCTCCATGGGTCAGGAATCCAGACAGGCACTAAAGCTGATTTCTCTACACAGAGTCTCACTAAGCTACAAACTAGGTGTTAACAGAGCTATGTTCACTTTTGGAGCTCGAAGTTCTCTTCCAAGATCATGTGAGTATTAGTTCCTTCAGTTTGTCGAACCCAGGAACCCATTTTCTTGCTGTCAGTTGGGGCTGCTCTCAGTTCCTAGATTCTGGCCACATGTCCCTCTCACAGGACTTCTTTTCACTTCCTCAAGGCCAGCAGGAACACCTCTTGCTTCAAATTTCTCCCCTTAAGCAAAGCCTAAATAATACCTAATCAGGGTTCCCCTGATTAGATCAGGCCCACTCAGAATAATCTCTTTTTTATTAACTCAAAGTCAGCTGATTAGGAATCTTAATTACCTCTACAAAATTATTTAACCTCCTTTGCCATGTAATGTAACCTAACCATAACAGTGGCATCCTGACATAAATTCTTTTTAAAGAAAAGGGATTACATTGGTGGCAGAAATCTTGGGGCCCATCTTGAAATGCTGCCTTCTGTCAAAGCTTATTGAGTTGATATATGAGACTTTGCTGCCCTTTTCTTGTATTTAATTGCTAGTCAGTTGTAACTTCCCCAGCTTCACCAGTTCCATTTTCACCCTTGTTAATGTGGAGGAGATGCCAAGGAAGAAACTTTGCTTTGTGTCTGTCAGCTGGAACATGGCTGGGACTCAATTTGGGATCTAATTAGGCTAAGCTGATTTGCATAAGAAAGGAAGACAAGTCCCTAAACAGAGGTTCTAAGCAGAGAAAGGAAGAGGGTGTTTCATCAGTGCTATGAGAAGGGGCAGGGTAGGGGTATGCTGACAGAACAAGCAGAGGATCTGGTTGTTCACCACTTATAAAAAGAAGCCAATGCAACAAGATTGAGATTAATCCAAAGAGGGTATATTTTATTATTCATGGTAGCAAGGGAAGAGTAGATGAAATTCTTTCCACAAATTTCCACTCTTCAATTTATGGAAAGAATGTTGGGAATTTTTAAGAAAGGGTTTGGAATGCGAAAGAGGCAAGGGGTTAGGAGGTGTCAGGTGTCCTAACCACTTCGATGGCTTGTCTTGAATTATTGTTTTATCTAGTGAAGGAGCTAGCGCCACTGTGGCTGGAAGTATCTGGTCCATATCAGAATACAGTTCCTGAAGCTTCTAAGGAAATTTATGACCAGATAAGTGAATATAGTGTGAGCTTAACATGCATCTAGGTAAATAAGGTGCATAAGGCATGGGAGCATAGTATAGGAAAAGAAAGGGAGTGGAGGTTCACAGCACAATCAAGGCTAGATTTGAAGATGAAAGGTGACACATAGGCAGTTTGTCTCGAAGCTGTATCATGAGACTAGAGATGAGGGAAGGAGGACTGGGAAAGGAAAAAAAATTAAGACATGGTTTGAGGCTAAGCTGTTAAGATGATCAGTTTCACTGAGAGGTAAGAGAAACAGGAGAAATCAGGCAACCGTGTAGGATGAGGAGTGCTGGAAGAAGAGAAATGTTGAAATGGGATTTCTGAGGTTACTTTGCTTTGTGTTTCACAAAGTAACTTCCTCCCACTTCTCTGCCTGAATGCTATCTTCAGTAAAATTTGCCCTGTTTGTCCTTGTATTGGAATTGGATTTATGTATAGGCTTTTATTTATTGTTATTTTGCTTTGTTTTGTTGAAGCAATGTCTAAAACTGGCTTCATGTTTGACACTGGGGATGATCATGGCCAGTGAAAGATACTGTCAAATACCATGTTTCTTTCTATTTACTTATTATCTATCTGTCTATGTATCTGTCTACTTATCTATCATCTATGTATCTCCTCTTCCTCTCCCTGTCCTAAAATCTCATTTTCAGGCTTTCTCTCTCTTTCTTGCCTATAAATAAATCTGATTATGACACTTTCTCGAGCTAAGACCTTCCAACGTGTTCTTAGAATGAAATCCAGAGTCCTTCTCGTGGTTTAGAAATCCCCTATTATAATGTGTGATAACTACCCACCTCCCTTCCTCTGTCCACTCTGAGGAAGGGATACCACCCTTTCTCTGTCCACTCTGCTTCAGCAGCCTTGACTCTGACCTCCCTCTGTTTCTTAAACATGCAAAGCTCCCGGCTGCTATACCAGTTCCACACTAGTTCCCTCTGTATGGCTAGCTTCTTCGTTTAGTACAGATCACAGATTAAATATCTCTCCAGAGGCCTTCCTTGATAATCCAATCTAATACTACCACCAGGCCACTTTCTATCAAAGCATCCTATTTTAATTCTCTATCTAGCACTTATCACAGTCCGATTAATTCTTGTGTATTTATTATCTGTCATCCCCTCTCCTACTCCTTCCCCAGGACAGGCCATGGGCTGCTCAAGGTCAGGCAGCTGATCTCCACTGATCACCAGTCTATCTCCGGTAATTAAAATGGTGTCTGACACTTAACAGATGCTTTACAATTACTTGTTAATAAATGAATTCATAGAAGATTAGGACATATTGGGGGTTATCTGTCATTATTGAACAGATTATCTGAGAAATAACCAGAGAAAGTTTGAGATCTAGTTGACAAATAGTGGCACAAGAAGGCAACTTGGTGAAGAGAAAAGAGCACTGATATTGCCTTTGAGATACTGGGGTTTTCATCTTCCCTCTACAACTAATTTGCTGCTTGACCTTGGTCAAGGGCAAGCAATGCCTTGTAGAGTGAAAAAGCAAGATTACTTATGAATACTTCTACATACCAAATCTGTTATATATTATTATCTGACTTTTATGGATGAGGAAACTAAGGCAGGAATGAGGAAATTCAGGTTAATAATCTATGATTTGTATGTGATAGAGCTGGGATTTGAATGCACCTGTGTTTGGCCTAAAGGTCTCTTCCAGTTCTGACATTCCGTAATCTTGAAATGCCTTTATCTCCTCTACCTGTCAATAGAACAGAATTTTCCTTAATCAGACATCTATCCCCTTTTTTTTTTAATCCTGAACATTTTTCTACTTTGTAGAAAGGAGGAGAGAAGGGTGCATAGTGAGTGGAAATTGTAACTATAAGAGCTATGACACTAAGAAGCTTTATTTTTCTGGTTTGTTTTGCAAAAGTTTTGTTTTAAAGGATCAAAAATACTGCATATATACACAGAAAATTCACTGATATTTATGTTCTTTGATGCACACTTTGAATACATGGTACCTTCATGTTCTTTATTGAGAAAATAAACTTATGGGTCCATAACTGGTATGCACAGTCTCTGTGACTCTGGCAAATAATCAGGAGCCAAGTCCGTATAATAAAGTTGGAATACCAAGGCTGACGACCTTGAGCGCCGTGAAGAAGCGGTTCTGCAGGGCCATGTCCTGCCAGGGCCCCTTGGAGCAGTGGTACTTGATGAAGGGGGAGCAGCCAGTGCGCAGGACGTGGTAGGTGGTGCCTGCTCTGGCCAGTTGAAGTGTGAGAGGCGGAAGTGGTTCTTGCGGACGGCGCTGTAGGGCACGCAGGAGGAGGTCCAGTGCGCAGGCGCAGGTCCAGTGCGCAGGCGCCGCTGCAGCAGGTGCAGCGTCCGCATCTCCGAGGCGCGCGGCTTGAGGCGGGCGGCCGCGCGCGAGGCCTAGGGCACGCACAGCAGCAGGCGGAGCGTGGCCTCGTGGGCCCTCCGCAGGGCCTCCATGGCCCGCAGCGCCGGGCACGCTGGCCGGTGTCCGCCAGTTTTTGTTTCTTTCAAAGAAAAAAGAAATGAGGCCGGGCGCAGTGCCTCACTCCTGTAATCCCAGCACTTTGGGAGGCCGAGGCGGGCGGATCATGAGGTCAGGATATCGAGACCATCCTGGCCATGGTGAAACGGCCTGGCTCCGTCGCTACTAAAATACAAAAAATTAGCCGGGCATGGTGGCGCGCGCCTGTAGTCCCAGCTACTCAGGAGGCTGAGGTAGGGGAATTGCTTCAGTCCGGGAGACAGAGGTTGCAGTTAACCAAAGTTGTGTCACTGCACTCCAGCCTAGCAAAAGAGCAAGACTCCGTCTCAAAAAAAGAAAAAGAAAAAAGAAATGAAAGATTGTAATAAGCAGAGGTAATATCTACAGAATTGTCTTGCCCATTATCCCTGAGGATTTATACTCTTTTAAAATAGCCTAGTTTGTGTTTATCTAAGCATTTTTTTTCAATCTCCTACTGTTATGTATGTTAAATGCTTTATAAATGATTTGTAAGGTTGATATTTAAACAACTCTTACACTGCCTAAATGTATAGTTCACTCTTTCAAAACATCATCTTTTTTCCCAAATTCAATGTTTATTTAGATGTCATATTATGCCAGCATTGCCAATGTTAATTCAGCAGCATTCAGTGATATCACATACCTATTTTATTATTCTGCATTTGTGATTCAGTAAAAAAAACTGCCTCTCACTTATTCTACTTGCTTTTTAAAAAATTTTAATTGATTGTTGTTCTTTTAAGTTCCAGGCATGAGTTTGATTAGTTTAAAGTTTCAAAAGCAAAGCTGTTTCCTAAATGCATAAGAGTCACTGTGACATTAGCAAAAGCTATTTGGGTCTATGGGTGAATAATTGTTTAGTAATACCCTACTTGATTCCAGGAGAGGCTTATCTTTTCAAGCAAATGATATTCCCTTGGAGACCATGAGAGACAGATTCTTATCATTCCAGGAATTTTTGAAGAGTACGCATACCTTTTCTGGTGGCTTCATAAAGCCATGAATTCCCTTCCTCATGATAATAATAACAATAAAAACACAATAGCAATAGCTAATTCTATGAGTATTATTATTTGCTCAGTTTATGTCTGGGGAAATTAAAATCAGTGAGGTTAAGTAACCTCAGCTAGTAAGGGTTGACTGGGGACTCAATAACAAAATTTGAGATCTAACTAAAAGAACCTGAGATTGTAACCACTAGGCTTCATGTGTCCTGCTCTGCCCTGCCTGAACTGTACTTATTGTCTGGCTCCAATCTGGCCTGCTCAGTAGTTTCCTTTCCTTCATTCAGGAAACATTATACATCTAGCGCAAAGCAGTAAAGATAGAGCAATGATTAAGGCTAACTATCTGTAAGCTGCTCTGGGGTTACCAGGGTGATAGGAAGAGATACATGTTAAAATGCATGCTCTGAATGAACAGACCCCCCAGACAGGCTTTGTGTGAGCAACTTGGCTGTTTATTCACCCGAGTGTGGGCAGGCTGAGTCTGAAAAGAGAGTCAGTAGAGGGCGGTGGGATAGGAGTTGGTTTTATAGGTTTGGGATAAGCAGTGGAAAGTTACAGAAGTTACAGTTTAGGGCAGTTTTTTGCAAGCTGGGCGGGATCATAGGTCTGCAAGCTGGGAGGGGAGTCATAGAGTCTGGAGTCACAAGGTTGATCAAGGTCAGTTACAAAGTCTAATGGCCTTGTCAATTGAGGCCGAAATAAGAAACAATAGAAGAATGTCTTAGGTTAGCTAGGCACCATAGGGGTAGATCGTTCTTCCATTTTTCATGATCTTCCAGTTACTTTAGGTTTTCTAATTCCAGAAGGCCCTCCATAGGTATATGTGTGGGTCACAGGGGTTGCCACAGCATCCATGACACCGTCAGTCAGCCTGAAAGACCTTACAATACACATGTAAACAAGAGGATAGATCAGAGAGGTATAATTACAGATTGACTGTTTCAGGGATTGTTTTCAGAGTCTTTCTAGGTTTTAGACCATGTGTTGAAGCAATGCCTTGGCCTGTGGAAAAGGAGAACAACTATGGAATCATTACTGTGCACTAAGTACTGTACTAAATGTTTGTATTAATTAAGGCAGTGTGAGCCTAATACAAGGAGTGTCTGTCTCTTGCTCAGGTAGTGGGTATTCTTAATCCAGCCATTCTCCTCCCAGCAGTGTTCGGTGACCTAGACTCCTAGGACCTTGGGCCATTTTCAGTTTGTAATTTGAGGATGCAATTTTTGCTTTGTAATTTGCAAGATTTCCCTATAGGTCTTATTGCAGCCAGCAGAAATAGGAAAAGAGCAGAGAGGATTATAGAAGATAAACTTTTATGGACCAGGATTGAGAGGGGCCTTGCATTTCATTGGTGAGAATTTGGTGTATGAAAACATCTAATTGCAAAGGAAGCTGAAATTGTAGTCTGTCAAGGAGCCCAAGTAAATTTTACACTCAAATGAATCAGAAATATGAATGTCATGATACTACTAATTAATATCAATGAAATCACCCTCTCCAGAAAACGAGCCTATAAAGTAAAACTTTAATTTTGTGAAGATTAATAATCTGTTATGCTACTTTTCCAAAACCTGTAGAACAAAAATGGAGAAAAGTAAGAACCCTTGCAAAATATTTTTTAAGGTGGTAATCAACTTGTCCCCATAAGCGTTTGCCCACACATGTGTGTGTGTGTATGTGAGTGTGTATACAAGGGATAAGCAGTAGGATAAGAAAAATCTTTTATTGAGCATTTATTCCATTTATTCCCAGGTGCATTATGGAGGTAAATGTCTTTAGTAATTTTTTAAAAACCCTCATTATTCTCATTTTACAGATGAGGCTCACAGAAGTTAACAGAATTAATTGATATCACAGAGATATAATTAGTAAAGCCTGGATACAAATCTAGATCATTCTGTGCAAAGTTTATGTTCTTTCTACCACATCTAGCAGATTCAATGAGAGTCTGTAATGAAAATAGATTAATTTTATGTATTAGGTTTACTTTCTTGTAAAAGAAGGAACACCAGGGAGCTTTGTTATGGGAAAATTGAACCGTTGTTTCACCCTTACCTCTTAAAGATGCTCTATCGTGTTACACTAGCCCCTCAATATATTTACAAAAATTCTTATTTATTAAAAGTACAATAGCACATGGACCTATGGTCTAACTGTCCTCAAATGCCCTGTTTAGAATGAGAGCTCTCAATTTTCTGTAATTGAGTCCAGGGAAACTTTAAGTCGTCATCATCCCCTCCTCCTCCTTGCACCCTTATCTCTATATTCGTTTTTTTATTTGAAAAACTCAAAAAATTAAAACCTACCTGAAGTATATTTTAAAATGCCATATATTAAGGGAAAGAGAGTATCAACCTGAATATCAAGAGGTATCTTAAACCTCTGTAAATTATTTCTTTATATATTCAAAGACTTTAAGACCACACAAGGCAGAGTTAGGACTGATACTTATTACCAGTTCTGAATAATAATGCCTTTCAAAATACAGCATTTAGGAAAGCATATCTAGAATAGAGAATTTATCACAAATCTGTGACTCAGTTACAAAACTCATAAAGAGACAATTACAGGCTATTAAACTTTTTATTTTGATTTGCCATTTGATAACAAGAGGACACGGTGTAGTATTTTATTTGGCTCTGCTATTACGTACGTTTGCAAGCTGATGGAATAGCTCTCTGAGCTGAGAGGTAACTTGATACTCACAGCTTGCCCAGTTTCCTGGATTAAAACAGACCCTCCTCAGGTGCAAATACCATTCAGAGACAGGATTGTCTCCCACTCTCATTGCTAAGTTTCCTGAGATTCTAGGGGAAAAAAAGCTAAAAATCAATGAGTCCTATTGCTAGAATGTATTTCTCCAACATCAGTCTAATTTCCACCCCTACCTGGCTATCTTTTAAGAACTTAAATATTAAAAATGCCCTTTTATAGTTACATGGTGTACCATCATTTTGCTCCAAACTACCTCCCCCATCTCCTCACATTGTGATTCCCTTCATTTATTATCCATTATTCCTGAGATGATCTTTCAAAAAATATATAGTTTCTGTTTGTTTCTTTTAAGGCTAGGGACATCTTACTCCACATATCAGGTAAAGTAAAAAAGACAAATATCCTTCTATCCACTTTCTGTTTCATGAGGGCAAGTTTTTGTAGGTTCCCATTTATTTTTATGTTTTATTTATTTACTTTTTAAAGATGGAATCTCGCTCTGTTGCCCAGGCTGGAGTGCAGTGGCATGATCTTGGCTCACTGCTACCTCTGTCTCCCAGGTTCAAGAGATTTTTGTGCCTCAGCTTCCCAGGTAGCTGGGATTACAGGCACTCACCACCACTCCTAGCTGATTTTTGTGGTGTAGCAGATACAAGGTTTCACCCTGTTGGCCAGGCTGTTCTCAAACTCCTGACCTCAAGTGATCTGCCTGCCTTGGCCTCCCAAAGTGCTGAGATTACAAGTGTGAGTACCCATTCCTGGCTTATATTTCTTAATCCAAATCACTCAGGCCTGGAAGTTAGAGGAAATCCCTCCTAGATTTTATCTGACCAATTTTAGTTTCCCATGTTACTGTAAACTTTATTTTTCTACAAATTCATGGATATTTTATATATTGATAGAGAGGATGTTGTAAGGCTGTTTATTAGACATAATTTAAAGATGCATTGTTAGTAGTTGCCACATCAGTGAGTGTATGAATAAATGGACACATGGATGAATAAAGTAGCTAGGGTCACCAAAAAACTAGAAGACCTTTCCTCAGCTGGTGATGGCACTGAGGAGAGGGCCAGTTCTGTGTGCAATCACTGAGAAAATTACTGCAATTCTCCAATAGGCTTCGAAAGACAGGCTCATTCCTGAGCAGAATAATAATATAAACACCAACATCTTCCAAAACAAAAGACATCACTACAGTTCCTGTTGTAAACACATTGTTTATCTCAAAATACTCCTGTTGATAGCTTGGCACTGGGAATAATCATTGCATAACAATACTCTCAAACTGCAAAGGAATGAGTATGAAAAATGAATGTTCACAGATGATAAAAGTGCGGGCAGCACATTTAATATTTTAATTAAAAAAACAACTTTTTTTTTGAATTCAGACTTCTAGAAGATTGCTTAGAGATACTCTCATCACTGGAAATGCAAGACAAAAAAAAAAATCACCAAGTAGCACTGCTGTTTCAGTAGCAGTTGAAAAAAAAAAGAGCAAATGTAATGAGCAATTCCAACTAGATACACAAGGACTAGGACCAACTTAAAAACTAATAGAAGACAAAGGCAATTCAAAGCAGATAAATGTAGCCTAATGATGTCTTTGATGAGCCTTTGTCTCTCATCTCTTTGTGCACATTAAAATATAAGGAATTTAAAAAAGAGAGCAAAATAGTCAAAGACTTATCTGCATGTGTCACTAATGAATGATGAGAACTGGAAAGACAAAGGATGAATTTCAGCAGTTTTGATGGGCCTTTATCAGTTGTGTCTGTGTGAATTATAAACTTTGAGGCATGACAAAGAGTAGGAGTGAAGAAAATGGAAGAGATATTTGATACGTAAAGAGTAATACATTAAACTTTTTGGTGAGGGGGCTGCGGGTTGGGAGAGGGATGGCTATCCAGTGGTTTCTACACAAGTAATTAGGCAACTGATTATCTGATGTGAATGCCTCAGTAGAATCTGTACATTATTGCTGGACATATATTAGAACCCAAAGTCTTCTATACAGAGGAAACTTGAGTATGACTCCACAGGGAAACACCCAAGTGATTTATTCAACAAAGTTAAGTCATGTACTGTCTGCACACCCTGCCATTTCAGTTCATTAGACTAGATTGGATGGAGCCATTGAGATGGGATAGTTGCCTTGACCCTTTTGCAGTTGGAAACTGGAGTGCACCGGCCCTGGGTCCAGCTGGCCACTTCAGCACAGGGATGAATGAACTTCACTCACTCAAACTCACGGGGCGCAACCCCTCACGAGAGGGACCACGCAGGCAAGCATGTGCTGGGGCCAGGGTAAGCGCTTTGGGGCTACTGCCCCATAGCAGCATCTAGGGGTTTGTTACAGTTAATGCTCTTTTAGCTTTGCCATATGTGGATGGCTTCAGTGTTAAACAGCTCAGTGAAGAGTCAGTGTGACAGCCTGTTTAGGTTCCCACACCCAGTGAAATGCGAATTCTTGTCCAGTGTCCAGGAAGAATTAGGTCATATGCATGGTTTGAAAGGTGATGTACACAGAAAATTTCATTAATTAGTAGAAGTGGCTCTCTCAGCAGAAGGGGAGCTAGAAAGGGAATGGAGCAGGAAGAAGGTGATCTTTCCCTGAAGCCAAGCCATCTCCCACCGGGCTCTTCCCTGAAGTCATGTGTCTGAAGTTAAGCCGTGTCAGTTGCTGCTTCTCCTCTCAATGCTCAGCCACTTGTCTCTTTGCCAGCTGAGGTCTGGGATTTATATGGGCACAGGATAGTAGAGGCAGGATGGGCCAAAAAGGTAACAATTTGGTGGGGAGAACAGGGATAACTGTTCTCAATTAGGGCCATGATTTTTAGGTGTGAGGGTGGGGCCTTTCCCAGGGAACCGCCTTCTTCTACCCAGTATTTCCCTGCTTCCTGTTCATATCATCAGGCAAATGGGTCTTCAATTTGTTACTGGAAAAAGGGTCTCGTCCCAGACCCCCAAAGTGGGTTCTTGGAACTCATGCAGGAAAGAATTCAGAATGAGTTACAGAGTATAGAGAAGTTAAGATAGCTTAAAATAGACTACTTTATTACAGAGTCAGGCATCCTCAGAAAGCAAGGTGAGGAATTCACCCACCTCGAATACAGTGCTTGCTTAAATAGGATAATGGAGCTAAGAATAATGGCCTTACATGCTTTATTACAAAATCTTGTCATCTGCTTGTGGCAGGTTGTTAGTATTGTTGTTCCCTTGTGTAACTATTGATTTCATCAAGAATTTTTGGATAATTTTTAAAGCAAAATCAATTCTTAAAGAATGTTTTTGTTTTTAAGATATCAGCGTATTCACATAAGTACTGGGTGTTTATTTAGTTTGTTAACATCATTAACTCATTCCCTCAACCATAAATATATTGTGACCAAGGGTTTCCAAACCCCTGGGAATATCCCAGCAGATTTGACCTTATCCAACCTTTGTTTAAGATGAAGTCACTCTGGTTAGGATGCCTCTGACAAGTTCAGTTAATTTTCCTTTTCAATATGAACAATTTTTAAACTAACCTGACAATTTCAGTCAAACTACCTATGTGTGTGAACATAACCAAATAAAAGTTATGTGCTTTTGTCTATGAAAACGTCAAGCTCAGTTGGAACCCTGTCTGTCCCATTTACTTGCTGTGTGTTCTCAAGTCACTTAACATTTGGACTCTCATTTTCTTTAACTGTCCACTGACTATGATAATATCTATAGCATAAGAATTTATGAAAATGAATGGAAAAACGTAAGTAAATGCAAAGTATTTTGCTATTACTTGGAGTCGAAGGGAGTTGGGGAGGAGAAATGGATTGGTCTGTATAACCATAGGATAAAAATTTATGGTGGTGGGGTGAAGAAGGGAATAATCTTGATTTAGGGGAAGAAACAAAGAAAAAAATCTCTGGTGGTGCCAAGAAAGGACTCGGGAAAATTTATCGCTCAACATTTAAGGGGTTTGCTTGAACAAAGAAAGTAGGATAATGCACGGTATTTGTGACTCACTGTGGTAGTTTGCTAAGGCTGCTGAAACAAAAGCATCACAAGCTGGGTGAGCAACAGACATTTATTTTCTCACAGTTCTGTAAGTTAGGGCCCTGAAATCAAGGTGTTGGCAGGGCCATGCTTGCTCTGGTGGTCTGGGGAAGGATCTGTTCCAGGCCTGTCTCCTGGCATCTGCCAGCTCCTGGACCTGTGGCAGCACCATTCCAGCTTTCACGTGGCATTCTCTGTGTGTATGTGTGTGCGTGTGTGTGTATGTGTGTCTGAATTACTTCTCTTTTATAAAGACACTAGTCATTTTGTCTGATGAAAGCCCCTCATATAACAATACATCCTCATCATAACTAGTTTAATCTGTAATGACCCTATTTCCAAATAAACTTACACTGCAGTCATGGAGGTTAGGAATTCAACATATGCATTTTAGGGAACAGAATTCAATCTCTGACACTCACACATACTTTATTGGTAGTGAATTCTTTTTCTAGGAGAAATTAACAGGTGCTCTGTTTTCAAATCATGTTGATGAAGGAGAAGAATACAGATTGTACAGATGTGGAAGAACAAAACAGCAGGGAGAGCTGGTATGTAGGTTTTAGATATGAGACCCCTTCAGTGAGTTGATTATAGCTATGAACAGTTATTGAGAAGCTACTTTATGCTAGGTATTGACAACTGCAGTAAGATAGGACCTGGCCCTTTGAGAATCACAGGTCATAATGACAGAGATATACCAAGAGATAAAGATAATGCACTATAAGCTATAGGCCAAAATACAATGGGATCCCAGCAGAGTCATTCACATTTTTATTTTCTTTAATTTCCTATGCTGTTATTATATGCCTTTTTTATTTCTTAGAAGTTATAAAATAATAATTTGTCACCATAGGTATTACATGCTGAAGATATCTCCTTGAAAATCTTTTGTTACAAATCTAGAAAATTGGCATAAATATCTATGCCTTCATGGTCACTAAGTAGTGTAACTGGGTGTGGTTTTTCAATGTAGGTCAATTTCTCTAGCACCCCATTGTCAAAAATCCCTCCCCATAAGAACATAAACACTGAAGTTTTTTTCTTTTTAATGTGAGTAAATTTCAGATCAATTCTTCAAGATAAGCTGTAATTGTAATGTAAGAATACTATTTGGATATGATCTGTCATGGTGAGCATTATTTCTAATAATTTTGATATATTTGTGAAATGCTATATTATAAATATACTTAACTAGACATTTTCTTAGGTGAACTGAAAACATAAATGTTTCAGCCAAATTTCTGTGGCTCTTAAAATATAAAGGCAACCTGCTGGAGAATAAAGAAAGAGGCCTGCAGTGTCATATGTTTATACCTTGTTTTGAATCCCCAGATTCTTCATGTTCAAACCACATATGATTTATGGGAATTTAATTAATACTTCCTAAGTTTCAGTTTCTTCCTTGGAATAATGAAAAATATAATGCACTCCTCACATTTTATTGTGAGGCTTAAATGGCCCATTTAAGCCTCACAATAAAAAAAATAAGTGAACTTTCTTTCAGTGTTTCACATCTAGCACACAAACAACATTTATTATTAGTGCTCTGCAACACTACTCTCACCTCCCCCTCCTCTGAACTACAATTCAATGTTACAAATACTACCTGCCCCACTTGCCCATATATATATATATATATAATTAGACGAAGTTGCAAGGGTGTGTGTGTGTGTGTTTATGTATATGCCTGTGTGTGTGTGTGTGTGTGTATGTATATACCCTTGCAACTTTCTTTGCCTAACAGTTAGAAAGTTTTAGCTATTATTTTGTACTAGATTGAAACATTTTAGTCCATCATAAAAATATTTTGGAAGCAAGATGTAATTACCCAGGCTGCCCTTTGGTCTACTGAAGCTGAAAGAACAGCTCTGAACCACCATATGGGCTGCGCATGGTGGGGCCTATTGGAACCAAGCATTTAAATCCATTTCTTCCTGAGAACAATTAGATGAAACCATCCAATTCTTCCAGGAGCTTTGAAAATGATCACCTGTTGGACCCAGACTCTGAGTAAATTGCTTTCATTTGAATACAATTTGGAATTTGTTCAACTAATCATAGTCTGTTAATTGCATTTTGGAGGAAGAAAGAAATTGAATGAAGCAACTGGTTCTTGTTAGGTCTGAGCCGGCTCTGGGATTCAGCATGTGGCTACAGCATTCTACCTTGTTAATCTCAATAAAAGGCGGACTTTGCAAGCTGTAATAATTAAATCGCCCTTTACAAAACAAAATAAATTCTGCATGGAACATGTTATGCTACACTGTGTCTGATTTTATATATATGTTTAATATCCCTATTTACATTAGTCATCTTCATTATCTAAAAATGCCAGCTACCAATAATCTTGATTATTCAGGGCCAACTATTCATGGTGTTTCTTTCTTTAAAACCAAACTTTATTTTTTTAGAACAGTGTTAGGTTCATAGCAAAATTTAGTAGAAAGTACAGTTTTCTTACATACCAAATGCCCCCACACGCATAATGATTTTTTACCTTGGCAGAATGGGGGATTTTGAATATAAAGACAACGCTATGTTCCATAATTCTCCTTATAAAATTTTTCTGTAGTCTAGGCAGTAGAAAGAGCATGATTTTCTAATTATATCAAACACAGTTTGTATACTGGTTGTTCCAACTTTCCTTTTGGTTTGTTCATTTTTGTTTTTGTTTTTGTTTTGCTTTGTTCTTTAGTGACAGGGTCTTGCTTTGTTGTCCAATCTGGTCTTGAACTCCTGGCTCCAAGTGATCTTCCCACCTTGGCCTCTCAAAGTGCTGAGATGACAGGCGTGAGCCACCACACCCAGCACCAACTTTCTTGTTGAGTGAAAATATACTACTTCTCTATGCCTCAACTTAGAATGACCAATTCTTTTTTTAGAGTTATCATGATACAAAATTAGCAAACTTCATATATCACATTTAGCATAGTAATGTTTATCCCACAGGGAGAAGCCGTAGTGCAGTGTTACTAGGCAAAATGGTAGTTTTGAGTGGGGATCAGGGAAGTAAGAACTGAAAAAAGACCTATTGGATGCTACACTTATACCTGGGTGATGGAATCAGTCATACCCTGAATCTCAGTGTCATGCAATATATCCGTATACAAATCTGCACATGAACCCCTGTTGAAATTTAAAAAAGAAAAAAGCAGCAGTAGTATAAGTATAGTTATATCACTTTACTATTTGGGTGAATAAAATCCCATCCTAAGTCTACTTCTTGTTTCTATGATCAATATTGATTAATCTATTATCTACCTCTTTTGACCTTTCTCTAAACAGTGATTTTATTCAGTATCCATGATTTGTGCAGAAAGTACAAATGATCATTGCCCTCAAGCAGATTATAATGCACTTTAGGTAACCAGAAGAATGGAATTACTCAGTATTTCTTGCTTTGTTCTCATAATTATGAGTGTAAAACTGAATGACTATAGAAAACTTGTATCAAGAAGACAACAGAAATCATCTGAACTCTAAAAGAATATTAGCATATTTTTCTCTTTTTAGACTTTTAACAAATGTCTAAAGGTAAGTGCCATAGGTGAGAAGTGCCCACATATTCTAGAGAGGAGCTGGATTCATCACCACAGCTCAGGACAATAGGTGAGAAAACCCAGCATATTCTTAGAAGTGTTTTATGTATCACCTCCAAGCTTGCTGAGAGGTATCCAAAATCATTCCAGAATCCCTAGCTAACCTATCCATCACACGCATCCAAGCTACATACAAAATAGCTAAAATTTTATTAAAATTTTAAAAAGAGAAGAAAATTTATTGAATGAATTTCATAGGAGCAAAAGGCATTATAATGTTTTTCCTCACTCTGACATTGAGAACTGGAGTTCTCAATTCCTGAAAATAAGAATTGCTTAAGAGCTGTGTGACATGCCTAAGACATTGTTCAGTTGGTGTGGAAAGGAGAGCTGACATAGCAGATTGAATATAGAACGAAGGAAAAGGAAAGCTCTTTCCATTTGAACCTCTAGATGTCCTGCTCATTAATAAACTAGTTACATAGTCAATCACATTTACATACAAAACTGAACTCACAGTGCTGCTTTCACATAACATTATTATATACACATTTTCTTACACTAAATATTCTTTAATTTTAAAATCAATTCCCTCTTGTAGGACACTGAGTTTTTTTCCTGTTAAAAATGAATGCATGAACAACTTTATTAATGACAATTACTTAGCATATCTGGTTATTTCCATTGCATGGTTTGCCAGCCCCAAGGCTGTAGACATTTTTTATCTGGACACACATTGCCAGCCTTCTCTCTGTAGAGGTTATAATCCTGAAAGATCTCATCAGGTTATACTAATTGGAGATCCCATCAGAACTATATGAGAGAACCACCACAGCATAGAAAGCACTATGTAATAAGTGACAAAAATAATTCCCCCAAAACTTTTTAGATAATGAGGTTGATTTTTTTGTATACTTATTTGCCATTTGATTTTTCCTCTTCAAACAATTATCTTCTTGGCTTCTTTGCCCATTTTTCTATTGCAGTCTCAGTGGAGTTTTCAATTAATTTCTTAGAGCTCTTTGTAAAAGAATTATAAACCTGTCTACTATATTTATAGCAAAACTTAGCTCCACTTTGCTGTTTGCTTTTTAAGTGTGTTTTGTATTTTCCATGAATTTGACTATCTCTTTTAGGCATGAACTTACTACCTGTTTAAATCCATTGTTTAAACGTTATATGTTTATTCACTGACTACAGTGGGCCAATAAGGAAGCTAATTCATATTCATCAGACAGTTTAATCTTTGTGCATAACCTCTTTTGTAGATATTTTCAATATTAAAAATAAAAAAACTTAGATGCTGGTAAGTTTACTGATTTATGCAGTGAAAAGTCTTAAAAGTGGAAATTATACCAACTTCTCATTAGGTGGTGCTCAGTGATTTTTCCACAATACTATTGAGAAATGGTAAATAAGTATTAAAATGCCCTGCTTATTTTACATGAACTAATTCACAATATTTTCACATTTCGCAGAGCTATCTGGTACTATCATATTCACTTTAAAGATTTAAAAAAAATTTACTCTGAAGAGGTTAGATTATTTTTCAAGGTCAGGCAGACATAGAATTTGAACCAAGGTAGTCTGACTGAAGAGACTGTTTAGTAACATCTCTATTATGTAAACAAATTAAAAATCAGATAATGATGATCACAAAAGTGAAAATAGTTCTGCAAATTCACAGTAATCTAGCATTTACTAGCTTGTAAATTATGGTCATTTGATCAAAACTGTGTAACACACCAAGATGTCTCTAACACTTCAAAGTCACTGTTAATGAGAAAAATAAGTGCATTTATAGACAATTTATCTTTCCATTTATTATGAACAAGGTATATCCACACCCTAAATATTTTATTTGGAGAAAAATGTTTGCAAATAGCATCCTGAAGACAATCTTGTCTCACCATTTAGAAACAAGAGAATGACCAAAGTTACATCGAATATTTTAAATTACAAATTTCAAACTTCAGATGGTAAAACAGTTTATCTTGAAACGCAAAAGGATAAAATAAATTCAAACATATTGGCAAGCCATTCTATTTACGTCTCATTTAAATATGATTAAAGTGTGTTTATCATTAACTGGACGAAAGTCATACTTTGAAAATATTTCTAATGCTATTCTCAGGAAATATAACAAGCTTTGTTTGAGGTGGTATTATGGTCTTTCCAGTCACTTTTGTATTGCCTAACATATAGTAGGTAACTGTCACAAAACATAGAATCTCACTACATAATTATTTACTCAAGTATGGAAATGTCTTGATATACAAAGAATATAGGAATTGTGAAATTTATGATGTAACTTCAGGTTGCCTGAAACAATATGGATATTTGGGACCTAAATGACAAAGAGCTGGATACATATATTTAATAGCAATGTTATTTTTCTAACATATTCCTGTTTTTACATTGTCTTTTCTAGTTTTTTAGCTATTAAAATCCTTTTAAAAATGGAAATACTTGTATTTTCTCCTTTCTTTTACTTAGTACCTGCCAATTTTAATAGCTTCAATTTTAATGTTCAAGTCCCTTTTTAAAATAAAATTGAAAATATCTCTCTTGGTTGTATTCCAATAAAATTTTATTTATAATAACAAGAGGTGGGCTATATTTGTCCAGCTCCTGTCCTAGACACTGACAATGCAGTAGTAATGAAATAAAGTGCCTCCTTTTATGAGCTTACATCCACTGTCTGGATGTAGATGACAAATACATATATGTTATGTCAAGCGATGATAAATAGATTAAAGAAAAATGTCACAATAAGGGAGTCCATCATGACTTCTTTCATATTAATTATACTCCATTCATATTAATTATTATTTCTAAGTGGAAACTAGAGGTTCCTTTATTGATGTGTTTAAAAAAACATTTTTTCAATTCACATGTCCCTTAGTTATTCTGATATAACCCAAAAATTCAAAATAACTAATAGTTGATAGACAGAATTCCTAAGTGATATATCCAATGAGCATATTTTGGTTCTTAATTCACTTTTGTATATTGTAGCTTATGTTTTTCTTGAAAATCTTTTCTCTTTTATCTTCTTTACAATTTTGTATTGGTTCTTCTCCATTCTAGATATCCCTTCTCAAAATTTATATTTTTGGGCCTTTAAATTTTTTTTCTTCTTTTTTTTAAATTATACTTTAAGATCTGGACTTTTTAATTTTTTTCTTCTTTTTTTAAATTATACTTTAAGATGTGCAGATCTTGCAGAATTATTACGTAGCTTTACACATGCCATGGTGATTTGCTGTCTCCATTCCTGCTTCACCTACATTAGGTATTTCTCCTAATGTTATCCCTACCCAACCTTTCCACCCCCTGCTATCCCTCCCCTAGACCCTACCCCCCAACAAACCCCAGTGTGTGATGTTCCCCTGCCTGTATCCATGTGTTGTCATTGTTCATCACCCACTTATGAGTGAGAACGTGCAGTATTTGGTTTTCTGTTCTTGTGTTAGTTTGCTGAGAATGATGGTTTCCAGATTCATCCATGTCCTTGCAAAGGACATGAACTCATCCTTTTTTATGGCTACATAGTATTCCATGGTGTATATGTGCCACATTTTCTTTATCCAGGCTATCATTGATGGGCATTTGGGTTTCTCTTTTTATCTTGAGGTTTCTGTTTTGTTTTTTTT